>PQXH01000028.1:0-275341 GCA_004786125.1 Botrytis tulipae
CTCCCCCTGCCCCCCACCCCATATGGTGGAGTCATGCCCCAGATTTTCCTACTGTTAATATCGAGAGTGACGCTGGTCCAATTTCTTTTTAAGAGCGGGGTAGTTTCGATTTAGTGGTTGTCCTGAGGGATGCTTCGGTTTGAGAAGCGTAACATCTCGGAAAGTTCACGATGGACTTCTGCTTGATTGGTATAACACCTTGCTACACTGTAACGTAATGGTTAGCGAGTGCTTTTATGATGCATTCGGGGGTCAAAACTACAGCAGTACTGAGCAAACCTCATTCCAGTGCTCTACTTATCCTTTCCTGTCTTTTCCTGTTCCAGCGCAAGCCGGGGCATTTTAGAGAAGCTCTTCTTAATCCCATTTCCATTCGGGTGTCTTGATCTCAATGCTCCGGTGGGTTGGAGCTGGAGCACTGTATTCTAGGCACTTTCTAACAGGGCATGGTTTTGTGCTCTTGAGGCGATGGCATAGCTCTGCACCTGCACTTTCTGTCGACCCCTTGCACCTTGTTTCATTTGTTGCTTTGTTTCTTTGCGTTATGAGAATCCTCCATCATCATCCCAGTCTACGGACTTCTGTATCCAATATATATTCTAAAGCCGCGGTAGAGGGGACTTGCGGTCGCTGGAAAATAAAAAGTCAGTAAAAACACACTCAACACCATGAGCCCACTTAGCTTGCCAGAGATTGACTAGAACGTATTCACCAATCTGCCCCCAACCAATCTGCTCTTGAGTTAGGTAGTGGATTCGTGGAATATATCTTTGCTACGAAAGTAGTTTTCATGTGACAGCAAGTTGGCAGATATGCTGATGGGCATATTAGTCATTAGCTCAACAAGGTTGTGGCAGTTGACTGTTGTCTGAATAAAATGAATCATGGTGGTGGCCTTTTCTGTTGTCATTCTCATCTCATCTCATCTCATCAGTAATAAAGGAGGTCTCGTGGTTGGCTGTGACAATTCATTGCTCTGCTGAGCAATTGATGTGGGGATATTGTTGAGTCAACACTGGACCTTTGTTATATGACAAGGTGAATTCGTTATGCAGAGACTTCACTACCAGTATTTTAATGAAACGGCACCACTGGAGTTTGTTGGATGGTGTTACTTGTTTGGTGGTACTTTCATGGTGGAAGTGTGACAGACTCCATCAACACAACACAGGAAACTGAAAGTTTTCATTCATGGATCTTATGATTGGTTTCTTTTGTGCAAAGCCCCAATGGCAACTTCTAATCTCAAGTGTATGATAAGTTGATTGTTGGTTGCCCGGCCGAGCAGCTCACCATTTTTCACCATTCCGAACGTTTCCGGATGTTTCTCCTCCAAAAATGTCCTTTTATCAACTTTTTCTCTGCAGCAAAGTTACTCAGGAAGATAACAGTTACGTCCACTTCAACTCTTCTCTCCAGCAATCTCAGACATTCTCTCAATCCTACTGATCCCATATTGAAAGAGCGTGAATCACAACCAGGAACGATATCATATGATTTACACTAATCCTTGGGGTCTGCCGTAACCTGCACACTAGCGTAACTCTAGCCTGTTGACCATAAGCTAACCTTAAGTGAATTAGATTACGCCGATCTTTGAAGCTATTTCAACGGTCCCTGTTCTTGAATTCTTACTTTTAAACTTACACCACAACACACTTTTTCGCAACCACAACGCGGCAACACTTTGCTTCCTTCTTTATATCTTTGTTCTCCCTTGAATCAAACCTTCTCTTGTGAACAGATCGATCTTCGCAATGTCTTTCCAACAGCAGCAAGCCTACGATCCTGCCCAACAAGGTGGCTACGAGCAGAATAACGGTAACGGTGCTATGCCACCACCACCAATGCAGCAACAGCAGCAACAGCAAGGTGGTATGCCTGCCGGCGATGGTGGCTCACCAGCTCCATTTGCGCAACAAGGTGCCGGCGTTGAAGGCTCTTCGGGCAGCGTCACAGGAGATGCAAAGACAACCCTCTGGTAAGTTTTAAGTTTCTCTCCCTTTTTGGCTTGATTTGATCTCTTATGATCTTGTCACTGGCTTTATCATTCCTCTTCACTCTTTTCCTTCTCCGTTCCTTCTATATTTTGGTCATAGATCGAGCATATTTATGTCTTGCACGCCGCACTGCGTGGTGCCCGACCGTAAATGTACTCGATCTATTACTTTGATTCATTTGCAAGAGTGCACACCCTTTTGATCCGATCTACATCATGGTCATGATTATTAGGGTGTTGATGTACTACTTTTGATCAACACCAAATTCTTCACACAGTCGGTCTACGATTTGATCACTACTAACACATTACAATAGGATGGGTGAGCTTGAGCCATGGATCGATGAGAACTTCATCCGTAGTGTCTGGTTCGGAATGGGCGAACAAGTTAATGTCAAGATGATCCGTGACAAATTCTCTGGGTAAGTCATTCTTATCGATATCACACTTTCAACCAAGAAATATTATCTAACTGTGTTCCCATCATTCTAGAAACGCTGGTTATTGTTTCATCGACTTCACTTCCCCAGCTGCTGCAGCAAAGGCTTTATCCTTGAACGGATCCATGATTCCAAACACCACTCGACCATTCAAGCTCAACTGGGCCTCAGGTGGTGGTCTTGCCGATCGTCGGTCAGAATCCCGGTTCATATACCTCTTTTTCTCTACCTCGCACTTTCTTGAATGATTCGCTAACTATTTACAGTGATGACCGTGGACCAGAATTCTCTATCTTTGTTGGCGACCTCGGCCCAGAGGTAAACGAGTATGTCCTGGTATCATTGTTCCAGGCTAGATTCCCCTCATGCAAATCAGCCAAGATCATGACAGACCCCATCTCAGGAATGTCCCGTGGCTATGGCTTCGTTCGCTTCGCCGAAGAGGGCGATCAACAACGTGCCCTGACTGAAATGCAGGGTGTTTACTGTGGCAACAGACCCATGCGAATTAGCACTGCCACACCAAAGAACAAGTCTGGCGGTGCTGGACCAGCAGGTATGCAGATGCAAGGCGGCGGTGCTGGTGGTATGCCCGGTGCCATGGGAGGTGCCCCAGGCATGTACGGAATGGGTGGTGGCCCACCAATGGCTGGATACTATGGTACTCCTCAACCAATGAATCAATTTACCGATCCAAACAACACAACTGTGTTCGTTGGTGGTTTATCTGGCTACGTCACCGAAGACGAACTTCGATCATTCTTCCAAGGTTTTGGAGAAATTACCTACGTCAAGATTCCACCCGGAAAGGGCTGTGGATTTGTCCAATTCGTTCAACGACACGCTGCTGAGATGGCCATCAACCAGATGCAAGGCTACCCAATTGGCAATTCTCGCGTTCGTTTGTCCTGGGGACGATCCCAGAACAACTCTGGACCAGCCGGAACCCCATACCGACCTGCTCCTCCACCTCCTCACTACCAGCAGATGGGTATGCCACAACAGCATAACCCTTACAATGGTTTCCAACCTTTACAGGTAAGATTTGTGCCTTCTTCAATACACTTTCAAGCTGACAATTTGTAGTAAGCATAAATCTTCTTTCGCGAATGGAGTTTAGTGTAGCATGGCGTCTTTCTGCACTGGGCTTGCCATTTTTCGGGGCTTTACTTCTTCGCGTCCAACGCCTGGATAACTCTTTCTCGTCTTAGCGTTACTTCAAGTATCGGATGGGTGGGAATCTGCGTTTTCCAATGATGCCCATGTATAAGCATAGACTTTTCATGCGACCACGATCTTCGCTTTCTCTTTTTTTCCTTCTACACATGTAATCTCACTGCTCTGCTGCTTAGTCTGCTCACTTATCTTTTTCTACTGGCGGATTTTTAATCGTCGACGAGATCTGTTTGGGCACCTTTGCACTCATGCTTTGAAGCAGCTTTTTCCTATTCTGGACTTTATCCACAAAAGCTCAAAAGTTTAGACTCTTTTTTAAATAGGAGTATCGCGGCTTGTGCGGACTCGATTACAAATGTATTCTTCATCCATTATTTGATTTTGCAGACCATTTGTTTCCTTTTTGGTCACATACACTTGTTGTTATGTACTATCCCTATGTTTTGTGCTACTGCCTGTGCGATGATAAAAAATCTCCCTACAAACATTAACTTCAAATTACTGGACTTGTAGCATTTTATCCTTAGCTTGAGGCACTGCTCATTTCATCATCTGAAGTATCGGATAAATCCTTGTTTCTCACTGTTTCCATGCTACTTTTCTTCTTTTAGACGTCCCTACTTGGCATGGCATTTTACTAATGTGTTTAAAATAGACCAGGTCAACAGAGTCACCAACAACCGGCCGCCGCCTACAACGCTGGGTATCAACATCAGCAGCAACCATCCGGTGGTCCAATCGCCAACGGTGGCTTCAACAACCAAGCTCCTTATGCCTAGATAACTATAGTCGCGCGTAGTCTTACTCAAATTGGTCGTCTTTCGCGGATACCCTTCGGCATACCTCTACGATTTGGGTTCTTCGATCTTTCATTGGTTTCTCTTACACTACTGCAAGATACCCTGCTGCATCTAGGATACTTTAATGACGCTTGCTCTCAATTTTCATGGGATTGACAACAATAATGGTGGATGACTCGGCTTTTATGGTTTATGGTTATGGTTTCTTTTGAGTTTTACACAATATTTCCTTTGGTTCACTACTTTCGACAATTCGCGACTCTGAAACGTCTCACAATTCGATGAAAAAATTCCAGCGAGCTTTACTTACAAATTACATTACCTCGATACATATCTTGGCGAAAATGGAAAGGCGTCATGGTTTGGTGCATTATAGTACATCGATCATGATACCACTCTTGCGTGCATGGATGGGGGCCTGGACGGCATTGCTTTTAGGTGTGCGGCGTGATATTCGTCTAATTTACTAGGTGGTCTTTCTCGCTTTTCGAATCTCTTTCTTTCCAGTACATAGCCGCGACGGAGGATCCTTTACGTCTCTACTCTTCTTTGATTGAATTTACACCGGTATACTGGTAGTATTTCGGGCTTTGGGGAAAAGTTGATGGATGGATTGATGAAATATATTGTTGCGTGGTTTTTCGTCGGAGGGCATGATACTTATTCTACCTTCTGGTTTGATATCTTCTCGGGAATGACATGGTGCAGCGTAGCATCGTATAAATATAGTTGCAGTGGTTCATCAGCGGGAAAGCTTTTAGGCATTGGTTGAAGGAATTTACGGGCTGGTTTGAGATGTGGAACGTGTGTCGTCTGTTAGTCAAGATTAAGAGGAATTCATCCATTGCCTTTTATCAAAATATGCATGGCTTTGATGATGGTGATTTGTGAATGTGAATGTGAATGTAATAGGGCTTGGCTTGAAACGCTGAGCAATTATTCATGTCTAGAATTATGCTTTTCTAGCAAGGGGAATGTTCACCATGAGGTAAAGCGGATATGGACCATTTCCTCACCTAGCGCCCATCCCTTCTACTTCTTGATATCTAGAAATTCCAACTCCAATTCCAATTCCAGTTTCGGTTTCAACCCATCCCAATCCTAACACATCCCAATCCTAGCCCTAACCCCATTCTCATGGTTCTATATAGCCCCCTCAAACTAAAATAAAGCGTCGAACATCTCTCGAGTCTCGATCACACGTAGCTGCTCACTGAGAGTGAGTGTCTTTTGGAAGAATAGATTTTGAGAATGAAGAATTTTGGAGGTGGGAGGGGGAGGGGGAGGGGAAACTATCAAAGGTGAGCGGGCGGGGGATTGCGATTCTTGCAAATGGAGGCGCGGGATATGGGATATGATATAAGTACATGCAGAGAGCGAGGTATCCGGCTACTACGAGGGTAAAGAATTTACGCACAGAATGGGGATGTGCAAGCAGAGTTGGTAATTACACATACGTATCTATATCGATGAATAGGGAGGGTTGTGTATACATACATATATATATATATATATATATATAATGTATAAGCTTAGATGCGTTGCGTTGCGTTGCGTTGCGTTGCGTTGCGTTGCGTTGCGTTGCGTTAGAAATGGAAGTTAATGATAATTAAGACGGGATATGGAACGGGTCACTATGTAGTGTTGAGGGAGTACATGGCTTTTTCGGGGCGCACATCTATTCTGCAGATGGAGGGACTGGAAGAGCAGATACAGCTTTAGGGACATCGGTGGGATGTAAAACGTATCATGGTTTATCAAGGACACAGTTTGAAGGAAGGAGCTAGGATATCAAAATCGATTTGATCGGGGTAAGCAGATGGGCAGAGGATGATTATAATACCACCAGTAAGATATCTCAGAGGATAGAAGGTGGTCATGTTATGGCTCATTTGCTCAATTAACTAGCATAATAATTTTGATTAGTCCCTAGAATAAAAGACTTGATACATATAGTATTGATTACTCAATGAATTATGTAGCACTGTCCAAAAGAACAAAAAGATCATCACTTCCTAACCTTCCTAGCATGCTTGACCAAATTTTCGATAACTCCCTCAAAAGCCTCCCTATCACCTAGCTTTTCATCAGTCCTCATCGTCCAATAGCCTAATACTTCTTTAGCTAAAACTTCCATTTCCTCGAGATTTTTCACGTGTCCCTTCAACTCATCCATTGTTAAACCTTGTAGAGCCTCTTCAGTAATCTCGCATGTTTGACGTGCAGATACTAAATCTAATTGAGGGGCAGGTGGAGGACCCTTTCGACGTCGACTATCAGAGCGGGAAGGCTTGACGTTGCCTTGTGAGTCAAGGGAAGTAGAAGAAGAGGATTTGATACGATCTATGGAACTGTCGAGAGAGCCAGAGGATGATGGATGCAAAGATAAAGAAGGGAGGATGAGTTTCTTTTGTGTGGAAGCTGGGAGGATTTCATCCAAAGATACGGGAATACCGAGACTGACGAGGAAGAGACGACGAATACGGGATCGAATCCAATTTGGTGGCTGAAGGGGCGGTGGAGCTACGAGTTGTGACCATAGTGATGCGGATCGTGGCGTGAGGAATATGGGATTCGGATTTTCAAGAGGTGGGAGGACTGATATATCAATTGTGTCGGAGGGGAATATATGGTCGAGGTAGGGTTCTGTTGCAGAGCGAATATCCTCGGGAGCATTGAGATCTGTCAGGTCAAAGGTGGGCTGAACAAAATACTTGTGTTAGGACTGAGTGTACTATTGTTGCATACGGAAAGTAGACGACTACTTACAAAAGAAGGAACTACAGGAATTGGTAGAGAAGATTGAGTTACTTCAGGCTCTTGAAATCCATCATCAAAATCACCAAACTCTGCATCTTCCTCTCCTTCCTCAAAATCATCGAAATCATCCCCAAAACCGCCATCGTCTGCATCTTCTCCACCATCTCCACCATGACCATCATCTCCGTCTTCTTCTTCATTATATTCTTCTTCTACGGCTTTGTTCGTTGTCACCGAAGAGCTTTGACGTCGTAGACTTAAGGACGGGGAGCTAGATTCTAACTCAGTCAATAACTCTGAAGGCGTTTGGAAACCATTGTTAATACATACCAGGTACATCAGCGACCTCAACTATGTCGTCCGGTTGAGCGTCTTCCTTTCGCAATTCATATGCAGCGGTGCCGGGAACTTCGCCATGACTTGGTTCAGAGTCTATCCTCTCAACTACAGTCTTGGGAATTGGTAAGTCCCCTGGTGTGCTACCAGCTCTTGATCTCGTTATACCAGTCGTATTAAGAGTATTGGAGCGACTGCGACCAGGAGTTGAGTCTAAGACCAAGTCCGGGACTGCGTCAGCTTTACGCTTTTCATACGCTGGTGTACCCGGGACTTCTCCATGGCTAGGAGTATCGGGGTCTATCTTCTCGACGACAGTGATGGGAATGGGTAAGTCACCCGGAGTTGAAGGTCGTCGAGCTCGTGCGATATTATCAAATTCTGGAGCCATTGCAACTTGATCAGGCTCAGCATCCTCTGCTCTCATATTATATGCTTGTGTGCCTGGAACTTCTCCATAGCTTGGTTCATCGTCGACTTTCTCAATTCGAGTAGTGGGGACAGTGGGTGAGGCTGCGGTGGATGGTTCTAGACCAGAGTGTGCATCTGAAAAATGGTCTTCTGAATCCGAAGATTCAATAGTTTCTAAGTAACAAGAATGTTAGAACAAATCAATTATGTAAACTTCCGAGGGTATGTTCTGCATTGAGACCATTCTATCCTCATCATCGCATAAACAACAGAGAGTGTTGAAACTTAGTTTCGTCGGCCTTACCTGCAAGTTCGTGTGCGCCTGGGTCCTCAATGCTAGTCCTTGTAGGAGGTTCTAGACTTCCGTGGTCTTCCTCAGCCATGATTGATGATACCAGCGAGATACCAGTGATAACCTCGATAGAAAATCTAAATCAATAGACAAAATGGTCTGGAGGTACGATTATCGTGTTGGCAATGTATACTGAGTAGTGAACGAGAGAAAGTCTAATCCCAAGGGGGAACAATGACAACTGCTCCCTTCTCGGTCAATGATAGCAAGAGCTCCGATCATTCTGTTGTTCACTCGCTTAAATTTTGATTGAGGCGCGATACAGTACCAAAAAGTCGCGCTGGGAAAGGCTAAGAAAGATAAAAGACTTCAATTTCACGCGCTTTGAAATGCGCAAGGCTGCTTAAATCAATTCGGTTATTGCAGAAGCTGTACCTCAATTCAATTTAACATTGAATTATATTGTATTGCTGATCATCTCGATTTCTTTACAAATAACCAGCTTCTGATCTGGTATAAACAATCAACAACATCGGAAAATCTTCCTTCCTCGGTTTCGACTCGCATCCCTATTTTCAAAGCTCAATAATAATATCTACAAGATGTCTGGATTTACATTCGGCAACACTGGAAGTACCGGCGGGGGATTGTTTGGTGGGGGAAGTTCTAGCAACCCTCCTAATAGCTCTGGAGCTGGACTATTTGGAGGTGCGCCAGCTACATCTGGGGCCGCACCATCATCTCTATTCGGCGCACCAAAACCAGCTGGAGCACAAGCACCGGTCTTTGGAGGAGCAGGAGCATCAACCGCAGGAGCTGCAAAGCCAGCCGCTGGAGGTATCTTTGGCCAAAGCACGGGAAATGCCCCCAATGCCACGTCTTCTTTCAGTTTCGGAAAGCCTGCTGCTAGCACCACACCTACAACTTCAACAGGAGGTGGACTTTTTGGTGGAGGAGGCGCAACTGCAGGTGGAAGTGGAGGCTTTAGTTTCGGAGGGCCCAAGCCAGATGGTGCTTCAACGCCAACAACGGAGAATAAACCCGCAACTCCTACGGGGGGTATGTTCTCAGGAATGAACAAGCCAGCAGCAGGAGGTGGTATGTTTGGAGGAGCAGCTTCGAGTACCCCAAGTTTAGGATCAACAACACCAGCACCAAGCAAGCCTTTCAGTTTTGCATCTACAACCCCTGCAGGACCACCACCTACAAATAATGCACCAGCTGCGAGTACAGGTAACTTGTTTGGCGGAGGTGCTCAATCGCAATCAGCTGGAGGTCTGTTCGGAACACCAAAACCAGCAGCCGCATCACAACCTACACAGACACCCGCTGCACCAGCCCCTACTGGTGGTCTTTTTTCCAGCGGCACTCCTGCAGCTGCAGCTCCTACTAGCAACTTGTTCGGTGGTGGTGGTGGTGGTGCTGCAAAACCTTCTGCGCCTAGCGGCAACATGTTTGGTGGAAATAAGCCTGCTGCTTCGGCAGCTCCCCCTGCCAGCTCGACACCTGCGGCGACTACAGAAGCTGCTAAGCCAGCCCCATCTTTCAGCTTCCCTTCTGCTACTTCAGCAGCTAGCACCCCTGGAACACAGGCTTCTACTACTCCCGCTCCCGCAGCTCCTGCTACCAGCAGTCTGTTTGGAAAACCAAATCCAGCTACATCTACACCCGCACCATCTGCATCTGCCCCAGCGCAAACACCATCGCTTTTTGGAAACGCTGCTTCGACTAGTGCCGCAACCACTTCCACTCCTGCACCAGTTGCTACAACATCAAGTTTGTTTGGCGCAGCTAAATCATCAACTCCCGGTACTTCTGGCCCAACCAACAGCAGCACTCCTGCCCCTGCTTCATCGACCACAAATGCTGGCTCTGCAAATCTAGATCAACGAGCCGGAGCAACTGCAGCATCTCTAGGAGCTTCTACGGCTGGCCCAAGACCAGAATTATCTCGTCTTAAGAACAAAACTATGGATGAAATCATCACCCGATGGGCATCTGATTTGGCGAAATACCAGAAGGAATTCCAAGAACAAGCAACCAAGGTAGCTCAGTGGGATCGCCTTTTGGTTGAGAATGGAGATAAGATTCAAAAATTATACAATACTACCTTTGAGGCTGAGCGATCAAGCGCAGAAGTCGAACGACAACTAGCGACGGTGGAAGGTCAGCAAGCCGAACTCGAACAGTGGCTCGATCGCTATGAACAGGAGGTTGACGACATGTTCAAAAATACAGCAGTCGAAACACTACAAGGGCCAGATCAGGAGCGTGAGAGAACCTACAAGATGGCGGAGAAATTGGCAGACAAACTTGATGAAATGGGCAAAGATCTTTCTACTATGATTGAAGCTATGAATGAGGCATCTGCTACTTTGAACAAGAGCACCAAGTCTGATGATCCAGTAAGTTACTCCAATCTATCTCTCAGATTTATAAAGAATTCCACTAATCAAATGTGCCTACAGCTTTCCCATATCGTCCGTGTCCTTAACTCACATCTTATGCAATTACAATGGATTGATCAGAATGCCAAAACACTACAAGAGAAAGTTGAGGCGGCGCACAAATTGGGACAAAGTATGAGTGCAAATGGTCTTGGTGGAGCGGAAGGTGATGCTGCAGATCACTTCTATAGATCTTTTATGGGCAGAAGATGAAGGGCCGAGAACGAAGGATAGAGCTTGATAAAGCAGATAAAATGGAGGCTGACAAGTCTGTACTGGCGTGCTGAATGGTTGTTTTGGGCGTTTTGATTTGGCAGGAATTACATTTGCGGATTCATGCATGGATGGTCTACTTTGAGGGGAGCATATGTGGATAATGAACATGGAAGACTGAATACTGCAAGCCTTCAATGAATGATTGAGGAGAGGAGAGAGATACAAAAGGATTCATATATCCAAAGTACGCGAATACGTGGATGTACGAAACGGGGCAGAAGTGTTCTAGCGAGCAATTTTGTGTATAATAGATAGCATGAAGCAAGAGAGAATAGAGACTGATCAAGCTCATAACCAATTTCGTTCCATTGAAATGGTATTAACTTGGCTTGACACACATGGAAATTTTGCAACCACGTGGGCAGGCAATGATCGTATCATACAATCAAAAAATTTCACCGACTATAAACGACCATAATTTCATCACAATCCTGATATCATATCTCATTTTGTTCAGTCTTGCTCGACTTAAACGACCCCCTTTCCACCTTCCCCCGCGCTCATCCACACATGTAGCTTTTTTTTTTTTTTTTGTGCAAATTTTCAGGTTGATTTAGCTGGTGATGAACCAAAGCATTTAGTATTTTCTTCTTTCTTAAATTCTGCAAAGCGAGAAAAGATAAGAGAAGCAGGGGGATGAGGATTAAAAGACTTGATTGCATTTAGAGAAGAGAGGAGTCCATCGATGGAAACCAGTACTTCTCAAATTCTGACTATGGATATGTGGATATATGGACGAAAGCTCGAAGTATTTTTCCAAAAGTATGTGTATACTTACTTCTGCTCGCCACCAGATTGCGCCTCGATTTCGGAACTGGAGAGGGGAGGTTAGCTTGAGCGGATTAAGTATGGGGGCAGAGAGGAAGTAGAGGATGGTATTAGGTGAAAAAGGCATTCTTACATGTGGTCCTCGAGTTTCTTCAAGTGATCACGTTGTTCGGTAATTTTCTTCCTCAACTCCAAGAGTTTCTCATTCTCACGTTGACGGATGGTGTAATCCTCATTAGCCTTTTCGCGTTTGGTAAAGGCATCTCTGGGGAAAAGGTTGTTAGTTCTGTAGCTGCAGATGCGGATGGGAGCTTACCCTTTCCTTTGCGCAACTCAATATCGCGAGGATAGTAAAGTAGTAGCATTGGAAGGGATGGAAAACTTACTGTTGGCCGCCAAATCTGGCAGCGCCGGTATCTCCCTCGCCCATAGTGCGTGCTGATACAGTGAATGCTCTAGCAGCTGGGATGGATGTGCGGACTGCTGGTCGCATGGCAGAGTTGATTGCAAGACGATACATGATGATGATTATATTTGAGTTATTTTTTTTTTCTCGTGGTGGTATTTCGAAGGTAGAAGGATGACGGATGTATTTGAGGGGTTGTTCAATTGGTGGTATGATTGTTTATGAAATGATTTGCTGGATGATACCGGAGTAGCTTGCGGGCTGGAAGCTTGGATAGAAACTCTTGGACTGAAAGACGTAATTGTGCCTTGAAATCGAGGTTGTGAGGGGAAAGATTGGTTCATCGTCATGATCAGTTGTTTTCAATGGGGAATCATGGCTGCTTTAAAGGTATGTGGGGATGAATGTGCGCAGAACGAGTGCTTAATCACCCAAAAATAAACAGAGCATAACTAAAGTGGCATGAACATGTCTGCTTGTTGCTAGGTAATCAAAAATCTCCAGCTACTTTGTATATCAATCTCATATGACGAACTACCTACTCTCGCTACTCTTGTTAGAGACGGCAAAGTTTAAACTTGAAGGACTCGGATACTGCTTTACTCGACTGTTGATTACTACTGTGATGATTACCTACCTACCTACCGGGCTACAGTGGACTCGTGTTATGAACCACTCCGTACTCTAATGATACTACTCTGCCCCACTACCTACCTAGGTAGCATTCCTAGAAATTCATATACATAACTCATACCTATCTGTACGTACTTATTAGTAGGATTTAGGTATATCTGACTCTACAGAAATCAACCGGGTTGTGGTTGTCGATTGAAGAACAGAATATACTCGGTGTCGAAGACAACATCTACTCAAGCCTACTTGACTATGTAGTACTCTATGGATGATGTACCGATATTGAAACAGCTACAAGTTGTGCTCTTGTGCTTGTGCTTGTGCTTGTGAACGGTCCAACACCAAACACAACGCAGCGGTAATACAGTACTAATAATAAATGCCATTCCAGATTCCAGAAACCAAGGCAGAAGAACAGAACGTCTATGCTTTTAGACCTCATTTATTAGCACTGCCACAATCACAGAAAGTCAGTTCACATTACTTGGAAAGGAAGGAAAGGAAGGAAAGGAAGGAAAGGGTTAAGGGATGGAAGCAGAAACCGAAACAGAAACGCCCACCACCTCAAGAAAATGACCAAAAAGCCTTCCATCTTCGGACCAATTTAAAATTCGTGACAATGCAAATCTGGGTCAAGGTCAAATCATGTTACATTCATGCAACGGATAAACACTTTTAACGAACTGAATTTACCATTAACCAAGATTGGTCCAATCCAGCCACATGAACCAGGCATTTACAGAGTACTCATCAGCCCTGTTGAACTGCATGGAAATCATCTCGAACCGAATATCTCTGACTCTTATACGTACTTGGGCTGGGTTGGGTTGCCTCGTTGGCTCACTAACAGTGGAGATGTGAAAGTATATAGGTACATATCAAGACTTCTCATACATATGGTAGTATTGGCATTCGTGTCTCGTGTCTCTCTCTGCCTCTCAGGTCTTGCTTATAGAAGACGATTATAAAGACAATAAAAAGGGGGATCTTGAGATGCCACATGTATGAAGATCGTTCAACGCTCAGTGTTCTTATATTGGAAAGAGAGTTGTCTAATTCGATTCAACTCAAGCGTCTAGATACCCCGAAACCCACATAATATAACGCATGAACAACAGTCAAAAGAAAAGAATCTCAACCATTTTGCCCATACATACAGTAGATGAATAAATTCACTCAAGAAGCTGATTTCTGATATAATCTGTCCCAATTAATAACTCTCTCCCCTCTCCTCCCCAAAAAGGAATTAACAAATTGAATTTATATCATTCGAGTAATTTTACAGAATAATACATAAAACACTGAGCCCCTTTTACGATCTCGAGGTTATCCGTTCACATTCGTTCATTCATTCCCTTTACCTCGCAGATCGCTTCCCATCTTCTAAAAGTGGCACTAGTGCGTCCTTCCAGCAACTTCCTCACGGCCTACGGTACCTACCACTTTCTCTAATCGAGAAAACCATCCCAAGAATCAAAACCAACACACAAACACATTTCCCACGTCGCATAACATCCTACCTTTCTCTTCCTATTTCAGTTTGTGAGATCTCTTTCCTAAAGACTTAAAATAATATCATAAAAAGATACTCAGGTAAGATCTTCATTTCCCCTCAAAGCCTTTGGACCCCGTCATCTGTTTTCTCCCTCCGCCCTGCCCAATATCTCCATCTTCCAACGCCATCAACAAACAATCAGTATGCGTTGCATCACACTGTCCTTGTTTACTCGACTCGAAGGATAGACTTTTCCATCCATTTGCAAATCACCATTCATTCAACGACTCTTCGCCTTTCACCATTGCCCCTCCGGAAGACTGAGGGGTATCTGTCGTTTTTGCCTTCAGCAAATCAACTCCCGGGTTTATCATACGTATCAGAACTGCATCGATTGGCGTGTTCTCCCTCGCAGATGAAGATTTGGCGCATGCAGAAGTGGTCGGGCCAAATATCGGTGACAGCCCAGTCACATCAAACACTAGCACAGTCGCAATTGTCTATTGGATTTCGGCCATTTTAACAACGAAAAACACAACCTTTAGTTTTGAGCAAACGATAACTAACAAATCTATTTCAACAGATCTACAAATCTCAGTCATGGGTTACGAAGATTCCGTCTATCTCGCCAAGCTCGCTGAGCAGGCTGAGCGATATGAAGGTATGCAGGTTTACAGTATTTGATCAAAGCGTATGAATACTAACGGTAGGAATAGAGATGGTCGAGAACATGAAGTCCGTCGCCTCTGAAGACCAAGAACTCTCCGTCGAGGAGCGTAATCTTTTGTCTGTTGCATACAAAAACGTCATTGGTGCTCGCCGTGCATCATGGAGAATCGTCACTTCCATTGAGCAAAAGGAGGAGTCAAAAGGCAACTCATCCCAGGTTACTCTCATCAAGGAGTACCGTCAAAAGATTGAAGCAGAACTTGCCAAGATCTGCGAAGATATCCTCGAGGTTTTGGACAAACACTTGATTCCTTCTGCCAAGAGCGGTGAATCCAAGGTCTTCTACCACAAGATGTATGTAACTTGTCTTTTGAGGAACAAATTTCATTTAAAATCTCTTACTAATCATATTACAGGAAGGGTGATTACCACCGTTATCTCGCTGAGTTCGCCATTGGTGACAAGCGAAAGGAGTCTGCCGACAAGTCTCTTGAGGCTTACAAGAATGCAACCGAAGTTGCCCAAACTGACCTTGCACCAACTCACCCAATCCGTCTTGGTCTTGCCCTCAACTTCTCCGTTTTCTACTACGAGATCTTGAACTCCCCAGATCAAGCTTGCCATCTTGCCAAGCAAGCCTTCGATGATGCCATTGCTGGTAAGTCTCATTGTAGCAACAACACATACAAGTAATCTAATCGTTATTTAGAACTCGATACCCTTAGTGAGGAGAGCTACAAGGACTCCACATTGATCATGCAACTCTTGAGAGACAACTTGGTACGTAAAACTATGCTCGCGGCGCATCGTGATTTCTAGTTCTATTACTAACAGTATGAACCAATTTAGACACTCTGGACTTCATCAGAGGCCGAGCCAGCCACTCAAGAGTCCGCTGCCGCACCTGCTGAGGCCAAGGAAGCCGAGGCCGCTGCACCAGCTGAGGAGAAGCCAGCTGCTGAATAGAGAATCATCGGATATGGCGTTGATGTTTGGTCGAATGGGCGTACGAGCGATGGAGGTTACGATTGGGTTTTGCATGTTTCGGCAGACGAGATGAGCAGAGGGCGAGCTTCATAAAGAGCTTTTGGGGGGTCTCACTCGCAACTTGCTTGCCTTTAGACTCTTTAATGCATCAAACCATACTGTACTTTCCCTTCCACACATCCTTTCGCTACTTTGCGAATGTCTCGATCGCCCAATATCTCTTTTCCTTTTTCCACTTTTTTGTCAAAGACCACTTCCACATGTCATTTCCCGGTTGTTGATAGGTTACGGCCTGGCACTTTTTTATCAAATCGATTAGACTAAAAAAAAGTAGCAAATCCATAAAACCAGTACAAAAAGTCGATGATATGATAAAGAAATGTGAAATAAATTGCATGTGAGTTCGCATGCATGAATAACTGAATTTCAGAAGATCTACCGTTGACGGTGAGTTGGTGGCCATGTTCGGAAATTCTCATTTACTAGTGAAAGGGCTGGAGATTTATACATGGCTTGGAAGTATGTGGTTCGCATGTATCTCTGGAGGCGAATAATATTTTTTGAGCTTGCTTGACTGACGGGCTGGTGGCGTGTAGTAATAAATTGATGTTGGGATCGGAGTTGAAGTAGGAATCGAATGGAAGGACGTGTTCTGCGGGGTGTAGATGGATGGGTATACATTGACGGGCAGTGCATGGGGTACAGAAAGGGAAAGATATGTCTGCTGCTTGCTGATTTGGTAGTTTGTTGTGATGGGGTATTGTATAGTGATTTCTTTGGGAGAGGGAGGAGAATCCTTGGGTTATGGTTGTGGGGATAAGGGGGTGGAATTGAGAAGGGGGGGGGTGAAAGGGGAAGAGTGAAGAGGGAGGTTTTATGGGTAGAGTGGTGGGTTAAGTGGGAATTTGAGTGCTGGTTATTGGGAACTTGGGAGTTGGTATGACAGAATGAGGGATGAACGGGTCTGTAATACTTGGCATGGGAGGATGGTGGGTGGTTTGAAGGAGAAATGGAGAGGAGGAGGAAATGAGATTGCTGGCTAGGGTGGAGTAGAAATATCTCTGGGGGGAAGCTGAAGAGAAGGAGTGTAGGTGGGTATTTGGAGAATAACCTGCTGGCGAAATTTGAGTGTTTGGAGGGAAATAGCTGAACTTTGTGGGACGTAGGTTCATCCGCTGTTGAGCTCTGAATAAATATGGATGCGATGTGAATGTGAATGTATATGACGAGATGAAAACATGCGAAGAGTGATTTGAGAGAAAGTAAGATATTGAGATGACGTTCTATCTAACGCCAGGCGTCGAGGGCTATTATGGAAGATTCACATGTCGTTAGAGATTTCTATAAGGTTGTATTGTGAGATCAGGGTAGGGCTGATATTGATCATGGGAGCTTCGACTTCATAGACCTAGAATGCGTTCAAGGACGTCTGGTTGGCCAAATGAACGACGTCATAAGCTGTAGTAGGGGATCCTACACACGGATCAGGAATCTGATAGACATTTAGATGTGTTTCCTCGTAACCGAAATAAAACAAACAGACATTTGCCGGATGAATATAATACTTGATATCTCATTGGCAGCTTATAAACATCCCTAAGAAGTTTATTCGACCATCCTGCCCTGTACAGCCAATCCGACTCTTGAACCCTTTCCAAGACCCTGAAGCACGTGTGGAATCTTACTTGCATGCATCAATACCTTGGATGTCCGTGGTACGGAGAACCTCTTCCGGTTGGCTTGGTGCATGGATCCTGTACGAAATTTCTTGGGGAGTGTGGGATGGTGAGAGTCAGTGGAGTGGGAGGGAGGGTATATGATGGCGTAGTAATACTTCGAGGAGAGTCTGATGATTGGAGGTGGAACATGGTTCACTGCATTGGGGGGCTCGCTTAGACGATTGAAATGCATAGATTTATTAGATTTATAAGCACTCGTCTCTTGGTGAAGGGGACTTGAAGATCGGAAGAGCTTTCTAGATGTTGGCGATTGTTTAAATTCTCTCTAAATATGCTTTATGGTTTGGTGGAGGGCTGTTGGAAGGTTGATGGGGTTAATTGATTGGTTGATTACTTATGTCTACACAGACTTCTTGCCCATGTATGGTCTTGAATAGTACAGAGTCTTCACGGCCAAGAAGAACGAGCCATCCGGGGTTACACTTCACATGGCATAATGATATAGATATGTGTTCCTGTTGTGATTGAATACAGCATCTAGCTGTTAATCTAGAAGAATAGAGAATTGTCGACGGAAATGTTTATTTCGTGTCGAGATCCAAGGAAAATCCCTTTACTATACTTTTCACAAGCAAGCATAAACGTGGAGCGTGGGGGGTAGGATCAAAAAGGTCACACACACACACACAACGCTATTATTCTGTATTCATAGTCACCTTGTCTCAAGAGGAAAGTGAGATGTGAATGGTCCAGCTGATGTTGAGGGTAGTGTTAGCCGATAATTGCTTTCCGCGCTTGCCTCGAAATGCGATACTCGTGGTGTTGAAGACGATAATCTATGGAGAGAGTTATTTTGTGACATTCTTCCAAAGTGTCTCCTCTCCTCCTTCAAGTCAAGCAAAGGCTTCTTTAGGAAGATAAATGTACATATCTACGTAACAGATTTTATCTTATATTGCGAGCACGAATCGGTAATATCCCACCTTCACCATTCCATTCTAGTGGTCGGTTTTGCAGTAGCTTCAATGATCCGTAGTATCGCCTATAACATTAGAGAAATCCAAAACGACTACGACCTGCCCTGCTTGCCCATCATTGAGTTTGGAAAAAGTACGAGTAGAAATACCTTTTTGATATTTTGATATTAATATTTGTTTTTTCTACATCTAAAGCACTCGTTTACTTAACCACCTGTCCAATGGAAGACAGTTTGCACGGTCTTATTACATAAATAACAAAGTCACTTCCCTGTGCTCCCCCAAGTATTGGTGCGATAAGAAGTGGGTGTGCTAGTTGAACTTCCAAAAAAAAAACGAGAAGAGCCCCCCAAGTGGGAAGAAACGATCCATCTTAATTAGTACGGGGTTTCAACGACGACCGAATGAACTAGCTGGTATATTCTACGAGGTCGAGGTCGAGATCGATATTCTTTTGGCCAACACAGAATTGTTAGACAATATTCACATTGTTGTCGTCTGTCTCTCTTTGATTACTCGAGAGAAAATTTACATTGAAAAGCGATTGCGCCTAGAAAGCCATTAGCCATCAACCAATTCCCCGTTCCCCAACTTGCTCACTGTCGAACCGGAAGCTCAAGTCCTGCTTGTGAACTTTCCGACCTTGATTACTACGACAGATCTCGCCAAATGGAGTGATATAGGTGATCAACACAACTCGCACTCTCATCTGATCAGATTTCAGTAGTTCGCGCACGGCGCATATACCGTTCTCATCTCACCAGGACCCCTCAGTTTGCGACCATTTATTGTACAACCACCACGCATTTGTGCACAAAATTGGCGGAATTTATTGATTGATCATAATCGCCATCATGGACACTTCTGGGGTTTGGGATGCTCAGGATCCTACTTTATCCGTTCCTTCGCAAGATGACTTTCAACAATTCCTTGACCTGAACATGCACAACATGGCGGATACCCTTCAGTTCGACTTCAATTTCAACCAGCAACAATCGCAAGGTCAACAGATGTTACATCAAGATGGGATGAATTCAATGAATACGGGGATGAGTGGCAATCATCAGATGGGGCATGATGGAACGATGCAAGAGCATATGCCCTCGATGACTACGGCTTCTACCCATCCGGCCATACTCGGAACTCCAATCGTACAACCACATACTTCTACAGAGAGTTTGACAGACTTGGACGCGCAAATCCAATATCTACAACAGCAGAAGCGTGAGCATCAGCTACGGCAATCACAGGAACAACAGCGGAACTTTTATGCCCAGAGTAGAATTATTCCACCCACACCGAATAGTATCGAAATGCATGGTGTCAATCAACATTTCTATACTCCAGCAGAGCATCCGCCATCTGTATATGAGTCCTATCGTCTGAGGGAGCAAGAGGTTAGTCAAATTGGTTATACTTTCGCGTACTTAATTAATGGTTTCACAATTCAATAAGTATAAGAATGAAATGCTAATAAAACTAATTAGATGGCATTTACTCCGCTCGTGTCACCAGCTGTTACTCCCCTGGAAACTCAATTTAACATCCCTGATTACACCGTCCCTGGAGCTTATTTTAGTCCCTTGAGCTCCCCAGCTTTACACGCCCAAAATGACCATCAAGTTATGTTCGACCATCGTCATTCGGGGTCAAATGATTCCCCAATTGACATGAATGGTGATTCACATTCTGCGCCAGTGAGCTCTATAATTCCGGCTCGGAAGCCTACCCGAAAGTCTGTTGCACCAAAGCCTCGGGTGAACACTCGTGTAGTTCGGCAATCGCCAATTGTCAAGCCAAGTCGGGGTAGGAAAAGCTTAAGTATGAGTGCTCAGGCGCTAGGAGAAATTATTGAGCCATTGAGTTCGCAAATGTCTCATTCTAAAGGAACTGGATCAACGAACTCAGCAGCAAGCACCGACCATTCTGAAAATGGCTCTATATCTCCTGAGCATCTATCGGATATGGCGCCTCCACCGTTACCGAGCTCGGCTGGCAGATCACCCTATGTCGTAGCACAGAAGGACAATGCCAAGAATAAGTGGATTCCCCTTGGATCACCAGCTACGCCAGCTTCGCTGATGAGAATCACAAAATCGCCTAGTGCTATTGAGTCGGGACTGAGCCAGGAAATGGAACTTGATGATCCTATTTTGGACGGGTTCGCATTGCCAGAAGCTGCCAACACCACTATAAAACCTACATTGTCTCGTATCGATACACAATCCGATGGACAAATGACACCAACGTTAAGCTCAACAGGATCCAAACCCCCTGGATTCAAACCTCTGTCGTCGCCAGTCGTCGCACTTCCTGGAGCAGCATCATCTTCCAGTCAGAGTCCCCAGATAGATGCCATGAATAGCGCAAAGAGTGCCGCACGCAAGACGCCACAAATGCTAGCACGAGGTGCTAAGAAGAGGGCAAGCAATTCCGTTCTTGCTTCACCGGCTCTTCTTCCCAAGATATCACCTAGCATCAAGCCATTACTCCCTGGTGGTTCATCCATGCACGATGACGCGACGGCTTCCCTTTTACTTGCGTCGAAGTCAAACTATCAAAACATACTTGAAGGGACTCATCTTCCTGGCGTTTCGTATCCTTCGGAACTATCCACTAATTTAACATCGAAACGCACTTCTCATAAACTCGCCGAACAAGGAAGACGAAACCGGATCAATTTAGCACTTACAACATTACATGATATGATACCATCCGAATATTACCCTCGAGGAAAACCCAAAGATGCTACGGGAGACAAGAGTGGGAGTGGTGATGGTGGAGAGAACGAGTCCGCAAGCTCCAAGGGTGGACAGAGTGCAAACAGTAAAGCTGCTACAGTCGAAGTTGCCATTGAATACATTAGTCACTTGGAAAAGGTTCTGGCCGAGGCCAATAAAAGAGCAGAGGAAGCGGAACAGAAACTTGTGGAGAAAGAAAATTTATAATAATGGGTTTGGAGTAGTTGTTTCTCAGTAGCAGTTTTTTTCTGGGAGGCAAAATTACAGGTTCATGGATTGTTGAACGGAGTTATTGATACCTGGATACGAAGCTTCTGATTTCACGGCTGAATATGTTCCAGTGCATTCTAGGTGTCGAGGTTTCTTCTGGGAATGACTGGGTCTGGGGGTACATAAAAGTTTAATTGCGAGACAACAATACTGGGGGAAATCGGCGGGAAAGCTATGTGATATGGGTCTATCCCTTAGCGTTTTCTACATGGTGCATTTGATACACATCAATACGATCAGACGCTAGTTGACAGTTACCTGTGTTATATTCTCGGCTGTGAGGTTGTGATAATGGGTGGGTGAGTGATGAGTAATTGTAGATATGTATTTAATTTTTATAGAATAAAGATATTTTCTTGAGCACAACCATGATGTTTTGCTGCTTTGTTAGAACTTTGAAAAAGGGCTTGGGTATAAGAAGAGACTTGTGGTTTGGTGGACTGTGGTGTAGGGTTTTATGGTTTCGTTGGATTGGTAGAAATTGAATACTCGCTACTTTTGATGTGAATGAAGGGGCACATGTAGGTAATTTGCTCGAATGTTTATTTTGCTATATATGACAAGAGAGTGGTAGCAGCACCTGCTTCGATATCTCTCGAGCATGTATGTATAGGCATATCTATTAATTTAAGATCCACATGATGTATTTCCCCCATGATTTTGATTGTACACCCTTGACAAAATCACATCGTCAGAAATAGCTACATCGAATCGGTGCTTTCGTGGAACAGATCAATGGTTGAATATCCGACGCATGTGCATTAGGTGCTTGATATGCGATTTTCGAGCCACTGAATGACATGTCGACTCTCCCCTTCTTCTTACTCTCCATTCTCCATTCTTTAGTTTCCTTCCCCTTTTGTCACTCTGCATCTTGTCTTCCTGGAAAATCGTCTGGGAACTACCAAGTCATGAAGAGAAGGGATCTGAGATATCTGTGTATGCGATTGAACTCGCGACCCATCAAGAATCAACTTGTGCCTCAGACTCCCCACTCTCCAGAACATCGACGTCTAATTCCTCCATGACGCCCAAGACGACAGATACGCTCTCCATGAAACCGTTGACGGCCACGCGCAACATCCGGTTGGTGGTTGCGCGGTAGCAGGTGCGGAGGATGGATTTGGGTGCGGAGGAGGAGTCTGGAGAGGGGGATACGAGGGAGAAGGTGCGGCGCACGAGGGGAGAGAGCTCGGCGTCGACGGAGAGGGCTGAGAGGGCGGCGGATGCGAGACGGGGGGTCGGGAGGGGAATGTCGAGGGTTCTGTTTGGGGAGGGGTTAGGGTTGTGGGGTTTTGGGGGAGGGGGAAATGGGAGATGGGGATGGGATTGAGAAGGAGGGGGGCTTACAGTGTACAGGGGAATTCTAGTTCGGTGGTCATGGTTATTGTTGTTGTTGTTGTTGTTGTTGTTGTTGATGATTGATGTTTGAGGTTTGAGGTGAAATTGGTGGATGGTGTATTATCGATTGTGTATGAATGGGGGGGTCAAAAAGTGCTGCGCATAGCATTGGTTATATTAATTTGGAGGGGAATGGAGATTTAAGTGCAAGGATTAGTTTATCAAGTTCAAGTAGTAAAGTAACCGAGTGACAGAATTATTGAGATATGCTGTATGTACCTGTATGAAACATTTAAAAATTAATATCAATATTAGTATTAGTATTAGTATTGGAATTAGTATTAAATCTATTTATCATTCTTAGGATTTGAGGGGTTGAAAATGTTCAATATGAGAGACTCAAAGAAATCAAAATGTTTACGTAGAGGAATTTGTTTTGATTTTTGAGATTAGACCCTGTTCTTTTTGGATGATGTGTTTTGGCGGTGATAGGGACGGGATAGGAAAAGGAGGGATGAGGAATAGCAGGGATGTGGAAAAGTTTGGAGGGGAGGTTGGTTTGAACTTTGAAGAGAAGAGAGGGAAGTTTGTTTCCTTGATACGTGATGTTAGTATGTTACGTGATGTTGAGAAAATTGAAGGGGAAAGCAAAAACGCTTATCTGGTTCTGCAGAGAAAGGCTTGAGACAAATAGATTCTTCGATTGTTGATTCTGTCTATCTGATAAATGGATACTGTGTATATCTAGAGGTAGGTAGGTAGGTAGGTAGTAGAATGTGGTATTAGATCAGATCAAATCCAATAATAAACCTCGGAAAAAAAGAAACGAGGATATACTCGGTACCTGACAAGCGATTCATGTTTGCCAGCCATATAATTATTTATTTACATGCGTTCTGGCCCATATATCCATCCATATATCCATCCATATATCTATCTATCCATCCATCCATCTATCTATCCATCCATCCATCCATCCATCCATTCATCCCATCATAATAATAAGTTGTTTTGGAATCTTGACCACCCACCAACCTCCAACCCGGTTCATGTTGCTGGTCAATTCTCGTTGCCCGGTCAGAATAATTACTATAAACAGACTAGTAAATTGTTATTGATCGTTAACATTCACCATACATACAAATCCATAACAATTCCTAACAATTATTTTGGAAATCCTTCTTCTACTTAAACTTTTCCCTTCCGATTGTCATTGAGATTTCTGATTTCCTTCGTCTTTTTTTATGAATAGGAAAGAGATCTTTGATTTATTCCGTCGTCGTTAAAAAATCTTATACGCATCAGCTCTTGCGCGGGAGTGTTTACTTGTTTTTATTGGGGAAGTCAACAACAACAATATAAACTTTGCGCCTATCGTACCAGGTACCATCTCACCATCTTAATCTCGAGTATTCACCACCACCATCGCACTTGCCTACGATACCAATATTCCTCTCCTTACTTCATATCTACACACTCGAGCTTCGCGACTGCCAGAATAGCTTGGTGCCTTTGCGTGCCTGATTCCACGATGCCTCCTTCCTCTCAATTGAAGTACGGGCAAATCATCGAGTACATCCCAGGTATGTTACCTTATCTACAATATCATCAAAACATCATTCACTGCGCGACTCGACCCATTGAATATCTTCGGCTCAGTATCATTATATTATTGATATCATGCATCCAATGGACTACAGTTCTATGCTCGAGTGGGCAACATTGCTACCCAATGATAAATATACTGGCGCCAGCGCAAAGAAGGGTCCAAAAGAACCTCGAGAAGAGGATAGACCGTTCCACTGGCTAACATACACAGACCGATTGTATTTGGCATCTTACACTACACCTCCCTCACCCGATACTCTCTTCCCGTACCCTGAGCAACAGAGCTCTCGACGATCTCCGACAAAGCGGTCAGCCAGAGCTGCAGATGGTCCTTCAGTCGTTTCAGACAAGAGAGAACCGCCTCATTATTTCTCCGTCGACGATACCCTCCTCTACAATGCCTTTCACCATGACTTTGGACCATTGCACATTGGACATCTCTACAGGTTCGCGGTTCAATTCCACGACATCCTTGGCGCCCCAGAAAATAAGAACAAACCTGTCGTGTTTTGGAGTAAAGCGGATGCGCGTAGTAAGCTACTGTTTCATAAAAGTTTGCTGGTTGAAAAAAACTAATCGAGTGACTTAGGTCGAGCCAACGCTGCATGTCTCCTAGCCACGTATATGGTCTTGATCCAATCATGGGCACCACATCTCGCGCTTGCGCCAATCGCTCAAGCAGACCCACCTTTGATGCCTTTCCGCGATGCAGGATACAGTCAAGCAGATTATGGCATTACAGTTCAAGACGTTGTGTATGGTGTCTGGCGCGCAAAGGAACAAGGGTTCTGCGCTTTGCCGCAATTCGATCTCGAGGAGTATGAAAGATATGAGCGCGTGGACCAGGGTGATTTCAATTGGTTGACCCCCGACTTCCTTGCATTTGCTTCCCCACAACATCACCCAGTGCAACCAATACTTCCTTCTTCTCCACTGTATGCGAGTTTGCCAACAACATTGGAAGACGTGGATACCCACCCAACTTTACCCACACCTTTCAAAAATGTTTTGAAGCATTTCACATCACGAAACATTGGCTTAGTGGTTCGTTTGAACTCGGAATTATACTCTCCATCTTTTTTCACGGCGCTGGGTATTGAACATTTGGACATGATCTTTGATGATGGCACGTGTCCACCACTTAGTGTTGTCCGAAAGTTCATCACTTTGGCACATGAGATGATTACTGTTCAGAAGAGAGGTATTGCTGTGCATTGCAAAGCTGGACTTGGACGAACTGGATGTTTGATTGGAGCATATTTAATTTACCGATATGGATTCACTGCCAACGAGATCATTGCGTACATGCGCTTCATGAGACCGGGAATGGTGGTTGGTCCTCAACAGCATTGGCTTCATCTCAACCAAGGAACTTTCCGAGAGTGGTGGATTGAAGAGCAATTTGAGATCAGAATGAAGGAGAAGCTCGCCAATATGGCTCCAGTCACCCCAAGAAAGGGACACTTCACAACTAAGAGTCAAGTCGTTACTCCTCCAAATGGCAACCAAAGAACCCCACTTGGTGAAGTAGACAATGAGAGAAGTCATAGTATTGGAGCTCAGGAGGATTACTTGCCGGCACCAACTCCAGGTCAACCAAGAAAAACAGGCAGAGCTGATCGACACCACCCATATGGGCGTCATGCTTCGGGGTACTCCGAAGATGATAGCACACATCGTGAAACGGAAGTCATCTCAATTCATCGGTCATCAACTGATACCACTGAATCTGAAGAGGAATGGCAACTCCGCATGCGTACCCGTAAATCATCTAGATCTCCAGCCCGAAGCGAGAGGTCAGGGAGATCTATAAGTCAGACCACCACGACAATCTACACATCCATCGATGACAGTAGCTACGACGTTGAGAACATTGGTGTGGGAGCTAGACCTAAGACACCATCCACCGTCAAATCCGGCAGTGGCTCACTTGGAAAGGTTCGCGGCAGTCCTAAGCGTAGTGGTGACAGTCTCCGGAATAAAGAAACTTCTGGAGCAGTTCGCAAAACTAGTGGGAGAGTTGGCAGTGTCAGCACTCGCAAAGTCTCCGGCTTGTAAATGATTCACGATTTCAAAATCAATTCCTGTACTGTATCGTACCTTCGGCATGCATTTTAGAATTCTGGCGTCTATGTTGTCGTTGCAGCATATATGAAACAAATGCGGAAAGGGTGTGTGGCGTTATCAAATTAAACTTTGTCATTTGCTAGTGCAGATGTTGAGCATAGTGTCAGGCTTGTTTGGTCTCTTTTTGGCATTTACAACTGCTTGTTTTGTCTATTGGATGGAGTTATATTCGAGGTTTTGTTCATCTTTTCCCACGTCTATCTTGGACTTTAATGGCGAGGGTGACACTGGGTTGGATGGGTATATTGAAAGTGGCGCGTGGTGAGGGGTAACGTGGGAGCTGGTGGGGAAAGGGTGGCTTTTCTAGAAATCTCTTGCTTTAGGATTGGGTCTGGGTTTGGGGTTTGGAGTGGCATTTGTCTATTAGCTGTCTTGATTGGTTGTTTGTTCTTGTTACAAAGCTATTACGAGATCATGAGAGTTGAGAATGGTATGATTCTGTCTATGCCTGATTATATGTAAGTAGCCTGGGCTACTTGCTATATAACATACATACGTACGTTAGTACTACACATGGTAGAATTAAATTCAATCATTATGAAGACAACTATGATTGAGTGATGAAGTGATCGAGTGTTGAATTTGTGATCCGTGAGATGTTGATGTTAAATGATCTGGCGTGGATTGTCTTGACTTGATTTGTATCGATGACAGATTGTTGAGCACTTTTGTTGAGAATATTGTATTTCTTGGTCTATCGATTATTGGTTTCGGGTCAAGAGATTACTCTCACTGTTCAATAAGTCCAAGTAGACGCACTGGGTTCTTAGCATTTTATGTTAGTTTTTTTTGGTCAGAAAAGAGGAGATGCCGACTAGATTTATAGGCTGGTGGCGTGTATTTATCTGGAAGTTGGATGAATGAGTAAGAGGTGGGTGTGAGGCTGCGGCGTTGGATCTTTTGTTTCGATGTTTTTGAATGGCGGATTGGAATGATGGATAGTTGATAGTGCACTGGGAGGAAGAAGGATGGGAGGAAGGAAATTGAGTGGGTGGGTGGATGGACCAATGGATGTTATTGTATTTTATGGTTTGAAATGGTTTGAAATGGCGTGGAGCTTCTAGTGGAGGGACCAGGGGGTCGGGAGGGTGTGCAATTGTTGCGGTGTTGCGGTGTTGCGGTGTTGAGAAGGGGGAGGAGGATTGGGGGGAGAAGGGAAGGGAGAGGGAGAGGAAGATATATTGTGATGAATTTTTTTATTCTGGATTGTGGATATATATAGTAGGGTGCTGGATTTTGGGGTGTTGTAATATTGTATGTTTGTTGTGTGGTGTGTGGGGTGTGGTGGACTGAGTTGTATATTATATATTGTATCGAAGTAAGATGTGCGAGGGGGAATCAATATCGATATCGAGACTACTTGAACACATTATGCGTTGTTTCATGTTGTGCAACTGTAAATACCTACCTAACTGGGAATAAAGCCACTCCACATGATGGCGTTTGAGAGTATGCGGGTCGGATAGCTAGTTTTTAGAAGCTGGAGCTTGGAAAGAGCTTCTGAATCTCTTTCTTTCTTCTTTTTTATTCTTCTCTGGGTATGAGTTTATTAGTCGATTATTGGATGGGTTTTAGTTCATCCTTTTTGATTTCGCTTTTTGATATTTGTTAGGCTCCTCGAAGCTTTTTGGCTCTATCTCATCCTGCGATTTCACATCTGAGACATCAAGCATCGTTACACTGCAGATTAACAATTCCTCGCATCTTGAGCTACCAACTTCTCTCTGCATCCTCTCGTCAACAAGTTCCAAACATAGCCCACGAAGGCTCTCCCTCCCTCCACTAGATATGCCATCCTCTCCCTCCACATCCCAATACGATACCATCGGCTCTCGCTACGCTGCGATCAAAAAGCAGCAAGGCTCCTCTTTCGAGCTCGCAGCCATCCAGACACACATTGGAAATATCACCGGTCGCCGCGTCCTTGACCTCGCTTGTGGGCTGGATATTACAGCATACACAAAAGCCGTAGAATGGGGCGCGGATCGAGTAGTGGGTATTGATTGATATTTCCCCGGCGATGATACAATGCGCACGTATTCAATGTGGAGGAGATGTGGATGCAGATGCAGATGCAGATGCCAACAACGAGCACCCGAAAATTGATTTCCGCGTCGCTGATTGCAGCACACCGTTAGAGAATCTAGGCGAGAAATTACATCTCCTGCTCGCAGTGTGGTTTGTAATGAGAGGAGTGGCAGGATTAGTGATATGATAAGGGCTAGGTAAAGGAGGGAGATTGGAGCAATGAAGCGAGTGCTAGTTATACATTTGACGAGAAAACTTTAGCTTAATGACACGAGGAACTTTTGATTCATACTCTGAGTGGATAAATACAATTCCTCTTATTCTATCACTTCAAAATCATTAATTAAATTCGTCTTGTGCGATCAGCTGCACCCTCAGACTTTTAGATCCGTACTCGAATAAACATTAAATCAGAAGTCGCCCATCGAATAGTATGAAACCCCAAGAGATAAATTCGCAATTGTTAGAACCCTCTGAAGAATCCATGCATGGATATATAATCTCATGAGGAATCTGCGACAAAGAGAACAAGGCTACAATTGCTTCTTTCCTGGCCAAACCCTTCAGCCAGCTGGCTCGCTATCTATCATATATATAATATATCATATCACCAGGCGAATTTGCTGAAGATACCGATCTTCGGGCAATAAATTACTCCATCTTTCGCTTAGCTACTCCTTATGTACTAATTCCCCCATTCATCTCCAGTATCTTTTCTTCGGCGAGCTTAGTGGCACTGAGAACTCTGTTCTTTCTGAACCCTTTATTATCTTATATACTGAAGCTCCATGATACGTCTCAGGAATTTTGAAGATGTTTAAAGATTCATTCAAAAGTGTATCATTGAGTGAGGATTGCCAAATTGTCGCGAAATTTAGAAGAAATCTATCCAAACTTGGAGTTCTGGCGGCCCCATCGGAGTTTTTGTTTGTTTGATTAGGTTTATTTGGCGGTGTTAGATGTGGCGCATCGAGTGTGCGTTAGTCAGTGTTTGAGAGGTTGTGAACAATTTGAGGTGAGAACAAGATAGCCGTATGGAAGGGGACGATTGAAAGGCTTCTCAATCCAAAATCCACTGAGTAGCTTGATCAGCCCGTCACCATATCATAGCCTCACGGTTAATGGAATTACGATAACAATGTATCTCTTCCCTCAATTACTCTCACGTCGCATCAACACCCCAGGCCTGTAGTAGCGTTGGCTCCAATATAGCTCTATAAGCGACCAAGGCCGATACAACAGCCAGTCGTTTTTGTAATTTATCAAACCCTTCCTGATCATTTGCCGATAGATGTTCTTGTAAATAATCCTGCGCAGCCATTCGATAACTGCGTCCATTTGGGGCTCTGCAATTCACACGGGCTCCGTGTTGAAGTAGAATGGCAACACAGTCACAATAACCTTTACGTATCGCGTGGTATAATGCAGTGTGACCATCTCGATCCTTCTGAAAGACATTAGCACCCCTCTGGCAAAGTAATTCGACGATTGCTTTGGTGGCGGATTCATTTGTGGGAGATGTAGATTCGATGATGGCTGCGAGAAGTGGAGTTCTACCGGCATGATCATAATGATTGATGTCTGCTCCGAAGAATATGTATTGCTTTAGCTTATCGAGAATTCTTTCGGTATCTTCCAGAGTACAAGTTCTGGGTGGTAGAACCAAGCAATGGAGAGCATTACTACCCGTACTATCCTCGGTATTTGGAACAGAACCCGCCACATCAGGGTTGGAATTTCTAAGAACCGCAATACGGTTTTGTGTCTCCTCAATAGAGTTACCAGGGATTTCAGTCTGTGTAATGAATCGATTGGCGATATTTTCGTAGACTACTATAGCTTGAGCGTAGCCGACATGGCCATATGATGCATAAGGATTTTGAGCTTCAGCAACGTTTCGAATATGTTGTGCTGCTGTCAGACCTTGATTGTCCCGAAGCGAGAATTGTATTGCTTTTTCGGGTCGGTAGAAATCCACTAGGTCATGGTACACGTGTGGCAGTATTGGATTTCGAAGAAGACCATGAAGAACCGTTCGTCCATTATGATCACGTTGCTCCAGTAAACCAGTATCTTTGAACATCGCAAGAAAGTTAATCAAATCATCACTAAAACGGCTGGCGTCCAAAACATGTAAGAAGCTCTGGCCAATAGTGTTCAATCGTCCTGGGTCAATGCCTGACGCAATCATGTATTCAAGGACATCCTTTCGCCCAGCTGCTGCAACATAGTGGAGTGGAGTATTTCCTGCCCCATCAATCTTGTCTTTGCTGAAGACATGTCCTAGTATTGTGAGAATTTGATGGTCAGGTAAATCGATCATGCAGAGGCAAACAGCATGGACTTGAGTAACCCCACATTCGCATACAGTTCTCTTGCCGAGTGCAATATCCATGTGATCATTCCTGCAAGGAATCGTGTGTAGTATAGATGATCGACGTGGAGAATCTAGTTTCTGCCGTAGAAGAGAGTTCATTTCATTCGAAGGAATCATGGAGTTAGCATCGAAGAGTTGGTAATAAGCTTGATCTGGACTATCAGGTCTAGGGTCAACCATGTCAAAGTCTCCATCAACAGAGGCCTCCTGTTCCTCTTGTATGCTGTCATCTACTTCTTGATATCCTAAGAGTTTCTCTACCACTTCCATTGAGTAATAGCCAGAATCGGCATCAGATTTGACAGACGAGATTGGTGCAGTTAACACACTGGGGTTGATATATTCGGGGGATACATCGCTATTGTTTTGAGTTTCGGCCCAGCCAATGACTTCCTGTGAGATGAATGAACTTGCCGAAGAAGGCAAGCTAGTGGCCATTGGAATTTGCCCATTGGTAACTTCGTCAAAATTTCTCGGCGAAACACTATCCAATTGGAAAGTATGGCCCAGAATTGTAGAGCCTTGTGGCATAATGGATTTCGACGCTTTGTGGTCAAGTGGTTCTATGACATCGGTTATTGTCTTTCCTTTAGTCGTGCCAAGAGTTGGAGAATCTTCAAATCCAAATGGCGTGTTGAATACATTGAGGTGGATATGACTGGGAACAGCAACTGTTTCTAAATTCGATAGTTCAGATACTACCGACAGATTATTCTGAAGGTCAAGTTGAAATTTTTTCTCCCAAGCTGCTGCTTTCTCTCGTAATCGACTCAAAAATATCTGTCTGGAATGTGGATTAAGAGGGTAGCCCCATGACTCTAATCTATTGTCACAAGTTCGAGGTCTGTTATAGTATACATTAACTAATTATCGTGTGAGACCTCAATTATTGTACTTACGATTGACTTGAGAACCGGTAGCCTGTCGCAGTGATCTCTCGTAATATGCCTGCAGAGCTGTAATTTCGCATGTAAAAGAAGAAGATATCGCGTTTGTGTGCTTCCCATTCGTGATGCTTCCGAACCTCAGAGAGTTTCAAGAGTTTTCCATGAATGGTGTTTGGTTTGCTTATACGTTTTCGCTCTTCGCGTTCCTCGTAACATGCTTGTAGAAACGCTTGTCCGTGAATGGTCTGTAAAAAGGCAAAACAGCGCTCGCACTCCTCTGCCGAGATATCGGACGAGTCGGCATTGGGGGTAGACATGCTGACTCAATGGGTCCCTTGAACTCCTCCGAAGTATAAGGAAATCAAAAGGTCATAAGACTGTCATAAGAAACCAGAATTTTGTGGTACTAGTCGTGTTCGCAATGTTCGACAAGAAGCTAACCAAATTTCTTCTGAAAGAGAGTGGTCTAGTCGCAAGTAGCTCATGGAATATACATAAATGGAAAGTATCACCAAAGATTTCCCAGTTGCCCGTATAAACCAATGACTTATCCAGAGAATTCACGCTGGATTGGAAATCCTACCATGAACATTGAGTCGCAGAAGGAGAGGAGTATTACCACCAAGCCTTATGAGTGACAAGGCTGGACTTGAATTCCATCCAAACCTCCCTGAGCTTGGGTAATGATTACAAAGTACATAGGATGTACTCGAAAATTTAAGTTATATACAATGAAATCGACCCCGTTTGCGATAGCAAAATGTCAATGAGGTATGGAGAACGAATGCTCAGATAGCAGCAGCACAATGAGAAAGATGATAAGGGGTGATGAGCATTTCAAAATATTGCGAATGCACTACTACATGATAGACAGGCATGTCAATCCTGTTCTAACGAACTTGTAGTGGCATTGGCCTTGGCTAATAAGGCTCATTCAGCCAATGAGTTGTATTCAGGCGAATTGCGAACTTGCGAGCAGGGGGTTTAGAGAGCCGCAAGCTGAGCTCCTTGATCTATCATGTACTCAGACTCTTCGGTGATTACATAATATTGATAGCTGCTTTGGCCTTGATTTCGAGGTATTAACTTATGACTTGATTGTGGCTTAAGTGGCTTAATAATGGGGTCCACCTGGGCACGTCGGCTTGGAAATTATAAGACTGATAATGCTGTGGCTTTAACACAGAAGGAACCTTGGAAGCCAGAAACAAGCGTTGACATTGTCACTTGACAATAAGGTTACCTAGGTAGGTACGCTCCACCTTCAAGCTTAGGTATTAATCCCTTGTGGAAACCTTGGAAGCTCCATTTGAGAGATACTTCAACTTAGTGTGGAGCATTTACAGTACCCAGCCACTAAGTAAGCCCTGAAGGTCTTGTCTATGGATTGAGCACGGCGCAATGACAGTCTGTGGCAATGTTGAAATAGTTATTAAGGAATCAAAATCCTCTCGTAAAACAGTTTCGACAACTTGCTTGACCACTAGAACGCCATGCTGTGTGCCTAAATCTTATGTTATGGCGGCGTCAGTTAACAGCCGCGATAATCCAATTCATAGTCAACCGATGAAGCGCAAGAGAGCTCGGGCTTCAAGAGTACGTTCTGGATGTAAAACGTGGTCGGTTCCGTTCTCCTCCGGATTCATTCCAATCAAACTGTTCGCCGAGATCCGTGACTAACATCTAATCTAACAGCAAGTGAGTAATCCGAAGGATTTGGACATGCTCTCAGGAACTCTGACATTGTCTGTCCATCAAGAATACGCCAACTCAAATGCGATGAAGCGAAGCTGACATGCCACCGTTGCTCTCAAGACCGGGTCAAATGCGATGGCTATGACCTCATGCGCCAGACGAGTGTGCCCCATCATGAAGGGCATCCAGAGTATAACACAATTCGACTTGTTCAGCCCCAACAGTCACTGCTCACAGATATGAACACCCAAGATCTGTATTTCAATCATGCGGTTCAATATACGATCCAGGATCTGTCCGATTCAACGACGAGCACAAGTTTTTGGGTCGACTTCCTCCCTCGGTCATTATCGCAGATTGCAGCAACACGCTATGCCTTGATAGCATTAGCAGCTGCTCATATTGAATTTCTAACACAAAAGACAGCCAATTGCAGCGCTGTAGTTGCAACAAAGCACGAAAGATCTGTTATACTGCACTATAATATGGCAATTCGGCATTTGCAACCTCTTTTGTCCAAGGCGACACCTGAGGATGCTGAGGCTGCTCTAGCTTGTTGTATCTTGTTTATATGCCTTGAGAATATTCGAGTACGATATGCTGAATCACTTAAGCACTTAGAATCGGGGGTTGGCTTGCTTGTGTCATTGTTGGTTCCCGATACGAAGCGTCGCTCTTTGATATCCCGAACAGGTCGTCTTCCAGTGGCGTTGCACCAAGCAATATCATCTACAAGCCAAAACAAGCGTAATATAGACCATATCGCTGTGTTATTCTCCCGCCTTAGTCTGGAGACGCATCTTCTCACGGACAGTGAAGTGGTTCCGCTCATAAACATCTCACGTGAAACTCCGGACCTTGACCAAGTCGAACTACAGTCACTTACACCTATAATGACATTGGATGCTGCTAGAAGCGAACTTCATTCATTTGAGATTGCTCATGATATGTTTTATCAACAAGCGTACAGTAACATTAAAAGCAGACCGTCCCATGGCGATATGCGACCTGATCAGCCGCCTGAGTACTTCTTGAATCTGTTTGGCTGGGGTGAAAAGGTTGCTTATCAACAGATATACCGGTAATTTTGGCAATGGAGCGCCCGGTTCGACCAGTATATCCTTGAGCGCGCTTCTCATCCAAGATCGTCTAAGGATTTATCTGACGCATCCAAGATACGTCTTCTGCAAAAGACATGGACTGCTATGTTAGACAAAGAGCCGTGGACATTCAACAGCCAAGACTTTCCTGCAATCGGCGTCTTGGATGAGTTCTTACCTGAAGTCGAATCGATCATCAAATTAAGGGGTCTTTCCTCACGGCCTCTCATTACGTCTGGCGCCGACATTGTACCCTATATAACAATTGCTGGATATTTAACTGATGATTTGGGATTGCTGCAGCGAATTATCAGCGCTCTTAAGCTGCTTGATACGAGGGAAGGATTTTGGGATAGCAAGGATATTGCTGAGATTTTTGAGGCCTCTATCATAGCACATGCGGATCTTGGATTGGATATCAGACAGAATAGTAAGGGCATTCTTCACATGGCCAAGATTCTTTCGGAGATGAATATCCAATGTATTTTGCCAAACAACTCGATCGCTTTACTAGCTAGAAACATCGAACCATAAAGGTAACTTCTACAACAAGGATACAAATATATAATAATAAGAGAATAAAAGACTTGAAGTTGATATGAGCTCATGGTTTGTGACGCCTACCTCCACTCCGCCATACCATGTTGTCCAAGGTGTATTCGATTCAATGAGAACCATTCAAAGTTTGTATGGAAAAGTGATGTAAATTACCAGTGATACCACCGAAAGAAACACAACTGAAAAGCTCCCTGCTGTGATTTGGCTGCAGTGCTTTCGAAATTTGACCTCCTAGGTATTCTTTGTTGTTAAAGGGTGTCGAAAGCGGTAGTAAGCTCTGACTAATCACCACTTTCTTTTGAGATAGAAGTCATGGTAAATTTACTCGCTAGAAATTTTTGTTATGATTGTGAACAGAAAGGAACTACTTAGAAATTACTTGCATCTACAATATTCATTGATTTCCAAACCTGCTTTGTGGTTGGTGCATCCGTAGATTTCTCAGAACGGTTAAGCCCGCACGTGGCTCAGTCCCTATAAGTGGAGTTCATTGGCATCGGCTAAAACTATTCAAGCTCCACCTCAAGTCAAATCTTTTGCTTCTAATTGGTGCCGTCGTAGATTTACCAAAACGGTTACTGTGAAATTCCACCTTATGTCGCGCAGAGGCTTGGACAGTGATTGTTAACGCTTCTCGCCAGGAGTCATCTTCTTGTTTTAGTGAGCAATGCAAGGTACATTCAATTAATCATTGACACTGGGCATGCATAGATCAGATGAGTGCTGGGAATGGCTGTTTACTGGTTTTGATTTGATTTGTTCTGTTGCTTCTAGGCTGGAAAATTTCGAAGCCAAATGGAAGAGAGGCAAAAGAGGACAGTTTGACGTACTACAAAGTTGTAGATCGTCATTCGTCCTTGCGCCCTTTCATATTGGTATATGCGACAATGTATAGGGGCACTTAGACTCTTGGAAATATGGTAGAATTATGAAGCTGGCTCAAGTATCACAACTGGGAACTCCTTTCTTTAGTCACTATGTTGTAAAGTTCGGCATCAAGGAGCACTTCACTTGGCGCATGAGATTGTTTTAAAATATTGGGAAAACAACCCGTTCTGGGCCAAGCACCTTGCTCACTATGTCAAGGCAATAACGGTTGGCCCCTTTCTTGTCAAGGGCTCCCCATTACCTATGATGTTTTGGGGCTACCTGTTAGTGCAGTTAATGACGCCGATGCAACCTCTAGTGTTTTCCGCAAGCCACAATGCATTTTCTCTTGGCATATGCCCAAAATACACATTTAGAGCTCGATCGCAAAACACGATGGAATAGCTAGAATAGCTTGTGTATAGAAACCCACCAAAAACTCGTATGTCATTAGGCAATACGAATATAAAAGAGAGTGAGGGAGTAGTATATAATTTAAGGAACAAATCGTGCATTCTCAGAATCTCTCGTTTTGTAATCCTGTCGAATTCCTTTTTTGGGGGGGGGGGGTTCAAGCATGAGTTTAAGCACTATCAGGCTCGACCCTTGGGGCGATCTCACTCTTCGAATCGGTCCAGACGGCGCAACAAACGACTACATTGTCTGTCCGAGAACACTAGCCCGTGCTTCCCCAGTATTCGAGCGTATGCTGTATGGTGGGTTTGCGGAACGGGAGCCCAGCACAAGGGCAGCTGTCGGTGAATGGATTATACGACTACCAGAAGACAAGTCCATAACCATGGGCCTTTTTCTTTCGATAATACATGGCAATTACGATGAGACTCTACAGGACCTTTCTCTTGATGAGATCTATCACTTAAACGTCGTAGTGCACTATTATGATGCAACCAAAGTACTTCGACCATTGGCAGAAATCTGGATCAACCATATCGCCAGTCTAGTTGAAGATGTTAACACTCCAATGCTGAGGGTCTTGTGGATTGCGTGGGAACTTGGTAGTATATCGTTATTCCGGATCGTATCGCGTCACATCTTGCTGGAGTTCGACACTGCAGACTTTGAGGATTCATTGTCCTGTAGCAGCACGCAAACACCTCCTGGTGTACTAGGTACGTCTTAAAATACTCCCATTGATGCCAGTGTGAAGAAGCAAAGTACTGATCAATTGGCAAGAACATATTCACTCTGTTCGAGAAAATGTACTGTGCTCGTTGCTACAACCATTCAAGGACTTGATTAGCCACCTACTAGTTGAGAATGAGAAGCCACGATGGTGTCGACACGCTGTTTGGATGGGACCACATAGGTGCGAATCGATAATCCTCGGATCGCTTACATGGTGTCTCTGTAAATCAAAACTCTGGCCACTACCAGAAGCACCTGATATCTATGAGAGTATTGCAGCAATTTATACACGCTTGTCAGGCCTCATAATACACGATTTGGGTCAATTTGATAAGAAAGAAGATCATAGTATCTGCAATCCGTCAGGAATGATCAATTCGCACATGGAAACAGCCCTTACTTGTCTTACCCTCCCATTGACTCGAAGGCAGATAGAGTACATGAGGAAAAAAAAACACATACTTGACATGAAGGTTGGTTGTTTCAAGCCACTCCTGAGTGATAAGTCTGCAGCATAAATCCCCTACACAAGTTAGTTATAGAAATCAAATCCAATCAAGAGCATATTATCAAAAGAAGATTTTTTGAGCCCACTTGAATCTACATCTACCTGAAAGAGATAGTCTACGCCGTTACGCTAATTGGCCTGATATACTTCTCTTGCTAGCCACTTACCAAGGCTTTAAAACATAACTTGCGCTTGTCCCAAACCGCTTAGCTTTTCGTCCCTGGCAAAATGAAGGTTGAACATTTCCCCTGACTCCACACTCTTTGCTTAGCCCAGCTAAACTTGCGGCAGCTCCACCTAGTCCACATACCACCACTATGCAACGTAGTAATAACATTGAGGTAGGCTCTAGCTAGGGCCCCTTGCTTACGTATTTCGTAACCACCGCATCTACCAGAAAATATATTCAAAATGAATATGTTTCTCGCAGAAGATCGTATTCTTTGTTTTGAGCTAGTAGTGAAAGAAGGACAAAATTGGCACCTGTCTTATGTCAAAGCTGCCAAGAGTGAGACGGATGTACCGGAAGGCCCTGCTGAGTTTCTTAGCCAACGCCGCCGCTGGCTGAATGGATCATTTGCTGCCTCTTTATACTCGCTTATTCATTTCGGTCGCATGTACAAATCCGGGCATAGTCTGATCCGGATGATAATGTTTCATTTCCAGCTGCTATACAACATTGCTAATGTTGTGTTTAGTTGGTTCTCCTTATCATCCTATTGGCTTACTACTATTGTCATCATGGATCTTGTCGGTACACCTGTAGCTGTATCGGACTATCACGGCTGGCCGTTTGGTGATACTGCGTCCCCCCTATTCAACCACATTATTCAATATATTTACCTTGCGTCTTTGATCACACAATTCATTCTGGCCCTTGGAAATCGGCCCAAGGGATCGCAAGTGACCTATCTTGTATCGTTCGCAGAATTTGCATTTATTCAGCTTTATGTCATCATTTTGTCATTCTATCTGGTTTATCGGGCATTACGGACACCCATTGGGGACCAGATCGACACCTCTTTTGGCGCGGCGTTCTTTCAGAGCATGTTTGGAGGAACTGGAGTCGCCGGCGTGATTCTACTAGCCTTGATCACAGTTTACGGCTTGAACTATCTTGCCTCGTTCCTCTACCTAGACCCCGGCATATGTTTCACTCCTTCCCGCAATACGTCATCCTCGCTTCGACATATATTAATATTTTGATGGTATATGCCTTCAATAATTGGCACGATGTTTCTTGGGGCACGAAGGGCTCAGGTCAAAGCGAAAAGCTCCCCTCGGCTAACGTGATCAAAGCCTTGAAGTCCGGTCGCGAGATGGTCGAGGAAGAGGAGATGCAACAAACAGATATTGACCAGAAGTTTCAAGCGACTGTGCTAAGAACTCTGTCTCCTGTTGCAGTGGAAGTTGTCGTAGAAACGAAGGAAGTCGATGACACGTATAAGTCGTTTAGGACCCGTCTAGTCGTGTGCTGGATCCTGTCGAATATGTCGCTGGTCTGGATCGTTACCTCTGATGATTTCGCATTTCTTGGCGTCGGTGTAAGGAACAAGACTTCATGATGACTCCTATAGCGAAGTTCTAACTCTTTCTCGCAGGAAGCCTCTACGACCCGTACACCAGCCTACTTCCGATTTCTTCTATATGCCACCGCTTTTTTGTCGATTGTGAGATTTATAGGGTTCCTTTGGTTTCTCGGACAGATAAATATTATGTACTGCTTTGCGAAGAGGTAATCGCATATATTCGACAAAAAAATTGAAGCTGGCTTAAGCTAGCAACAGTTCATGCCTTCCAAGTTCTAGACAAAACATTCCTAAGAAATTACTTTGCGTGGGCTGGTACCCGCGGGGTAGATAATAGCCTTGATAGATAATCTGCAGATTATCTGTCGAGGGGGTAGGTAACTTAAAGATATGTGTAAACAAATCACAAGTAGTCTATGAATTATTTGCAAATTATTTGTTTGAATTTATCTTCGCTTAATTTTGAAACTATTCCCAAATCATTTTGAAGCTTAAAAGTAATCCAAATATATATATATATATATTAATCTTTATCCTGATTATCGCAGAAACTATATTGAAAAGCTACGCACTAGGAAACAGAGAAGTAACTGGATGACTTTCACTTCATGAACTCAAAGAATCCCTATAAATCATATTTCCCTCGATTAATTACAGATCAATGCACAAATGCTGACACGGGCAACTGTTGCAATTAAACAAAAGTAAACTAACATCCCATTTTCAGCGAAATCTAGTCGTCCCATAACGGAAAAGAAAATATATACATCACCAGTTAAGGCGAGATTGCCTTTCCAGGTTATAAATCAATTCGCGCGATTGAGGTCCATAATTAAAAACCAAAAGTTGGATTGATGATTCACTGCGGCGCGAACCATATGTATTGCGGCGCAGAATACATGTGATTTCCTGTAAGCCGAAGCTTGTCAACACCTCAAACTTTCTACAAATCCGTCTCAGTCATCCTTTATTCTAAAGAAACTACACATCAGTCTACGACTCTCTCAGATACCCAACTCTTTAGCGCAATCATGACCCAACTCACTTGGCTTATTACGGGATGCTCATCCGGCTTCGGGGAGGAGCTTATTCTTAGCGTTTTGGCCCGAGGCGATCGAGCCATAGCTACCACCCGTGGATCTACAGATCGTATCCAGCATCTAAAGGATGCCGGTGCAGCTACTATGTCGCTTGATGTGACTGATTCACAGGCCAAACTCGATGCAAAAGTCCAAGAGGCTCTCAAAATTTACGATGGCATCGATGTTCTAATCAACAACGCTGGCAAGGTGAGGTTGGCGCAGGCCCATATTGTGTGGGAAAATTTGGAATGGAAGGTAAGGAACTTCATAAGTCCGCTCTTGATCGGCTTCGCTAACATGATACTCTAGCTATTGTGGAGTGTCTTCAAAAAGAGACATCTCAGTTCGGTATTCGGACTGTGATCATTGAGCCAGGCTATTATAGCTACCGTACAAAAGTATACTCTGAAGCCAATGTCAAGTGGGAACCACTTTCGATTCCAGAGTACGAACCCACCCAAACTGCTTTGAAAGGTATGGTGAAGGCTGTTGATGGCAATCAACCCGGTGATCCCAAGAAGGCCGCAGAGCGTATCATCGATATTGTCAGACGAGAAGGCTTGGCCGCTGGCAAGGAAACCCCACTAAGACTTTCTTTGGGCCCAGATTGCCTCCAGCAGATTAAAGACAAATGCTTGTCTACCTTAAAGATCTTGGAGGATTGGGAAGAGCTCATTCATAGCACAAACCTTGATGGCAAATAGTAAAATGCATTTCTTCCATGGTATGAATATTAAATTTGACAAGCATGAAGGGCCAAGACAAAGATGAGTACCATAACATACGTCAAAAAGTTGCGACTCCTCTTTTATGTTTTCATCCAGTGCCATGCACGAATAATTGAAAACAATTTGCCGAAATCAGCATGGGAACATGCGTTCAATTATTTCTATCTAAATCAATAAAATTCTATCACATTGAATAACGTTTCCATTCTGTGCTTGTGCCGTATAAGATATCTAACGTCTATCTGTTGGTTTGAGAAGGGCACGGAAGACGTAGCACCTACGTATTCGTAGGTCCTAAATGTCTATATTGTATTCTGTCTAAAGAGCTAGCTACATAGAAAGTAGTAGGCCTTATATAGGCACTACTGAAAGAGCTAGTCTCTTTCGCATTCGCCTAAAGCTTGATACAGTGACCGTTGAATTGAAGTTATTCACCTACGTTCACACACTATCCGTGCGTACCGAGATGTAACGAGACAAATCGTGGGTACTTCGAGTTCAAGTGATATTAAATCTATAAACACTCTAAAATTTCTATCTATTTCCATTCCAGTTGCATTGTATAACTCCCTCAAACACCCCTAACCTATCAATTCCGAAAATTGTCCTCGCATCGTAGCCATCCCCCGAATTTACAGAGAGCCTCCTTTTATACTAAAACAAGACCCCTTGAAGTATAATAATACTAATAAGCTTTTCTTATCTTTTAAACATTTCGATCGATTGAATATGAATATATAGATTCTATTATAATGCTAAAGTACTAATACTACTTTTATAGCGGCTGGGTATAGTCTTTTATACGACGTCGCTATAAAGAACAATATCTTCTAATTAGTAGGAGTATAGTCATAGTAATCTCGATAAAATTTATAACAAAATATATGACTGCTAAAGGTATAGCTGCTGGAAGAGTATACTACTGAACCGAGTATCTCATATATCTAAAATGAAATTATATTAAAGCGTTGATTTCGAAGATTTATAATATACTTAGTATTTCCTTACTACTAATAATAATTTCGAGCTTATATCGATTTATATCTATATATTATAATATAAAACTTTGAAGTAATACTATATAACAGTATTAATAAAAATCTAACTATTTATATAGAGATATAATCGATCTCCTTAGAAAAATATCAACTAAAAATAAAATCGCAATAAAACTTTTGAAAAGTTTATAGACTATAAAGAATTTCTTCCCGAGTATAAAGAGTCAACTTTCGAATGAGTAATACGGTAAGAAGATAGTAATATAAAGGGGTAATAGATTATATAATTTAATAAAGTAGTATACTCTTATGAACATATGACCATAACATCTTAATCGTATATACTTTATCGGAAATTTCCTGTTTTATAACATTTTCCGGATTAAGTTAGAGCGAAAATTCAGCCACGTCAACTCATCGTAAATACCATTCATCAGGGCTCTTTCTCACTTGAGGTCCTAATATTCTGTTGATAAGAGTTTACAATTAAAATCTCTGGTTAGCACGATGCCGATAACTCCAGGTATAGAACCCGGTCTAAACCGTCTTACTGGGGCCCTTGACGAGAAATTAAGTATTATAAAAATCCTACAACACTTCACCACCGTGGAAGAAACCGAGCAATGCAGTGTAGCAGCGGTTAACCACAGTATGGAGAAGTGCGAAATTGCACACTTTGTCTGCCATTGCTGGACAAACCAGATTGATCCTTCGAGTAGTGGGCTGATACTACAGCGGAAAGACGGCTTTGGGGGCATTATATAGGACGTCCTAACTGTGCATGATCTCTCGGAGATCAGTATGTAGTATACTCAACTAGCATGCCTCTATATTTGCTCGACAGCCGAGAACAAAGTTGCCAGCCTCTGACGAAGCGATTCACCTCGTTAGTGGCTTCCAAGTGGCAGGTTTTCCACGTGTAATCGGATGCTTGTAGCCATCAGTAGATCGAGTGGGCGTTGAGGTCGCTCGCAGCTTTTATAAGTCATTTGTGGAACAAGGCGTATTGTGTCTTGAGAGTAGAGGCATCGCAGCGGCACTCCACACGAGTTTTGTAGAGGAACGAGCGAAAGACTAGAGATGGCATTTGAACTGGGCGTAAATTCGTGCATTATAGAGCGTGAGAGCTCTTAATGTGGGCACACAAGAATGTGTGTGAACAACTTTGACATCTTACATAAGGAATGCTGCCTGGGATAGAAGACTCTGTTGAGGATTAAAGTGGCTAATTTTCGATTACCAGGGGTCGCGCTCCTTTATTAAAATTCAATCCCGTGGTCAACAACCTATTATTATACCATACTACTCTTCCTTTGATACCCACTCTTTTTTCTATCCTACTCACGTCAAATGCAGCTTGAAGTCTCGAGCTCCTCTTTGACACAAAAGGTCTGATAACCTTCGACGAAGATTTTGGACCTCTTTTAGATGAACGTATTCTTTAAAAAAATAGTTATGTACGATGTGCAATGCTGAGTATCCCATGATTATTTCCACACCTCTCTGCGAATCGCAGTACGCATTGGGATCAGCGCCACGCACAATGAGAAGCTCTAAAATCCTGGCCCAATCTTGAAAACGGTCTCTGAGATGGCCTTGCTTGACGGTGGAAAGAGCATTCTGCCATGGAGTACAGCCATTGAAGGCCTCGTTGGGATTTGCACCATAATCCAGCAAAAGCTCAACCAGGTCTGGGTTGATGGCGTCGATCCATCCTCCATAACTAGGCACTGGTCTGACTGCATAGTCGAGGATAGGGCGTCCAGGTTTGGAGAGCTGATTGTTGTTGGCTCGAAAAGGTGCCAAGCTGTACATGAAACGGTCTAGAAATCCGCCAGTAGGTTCAGGCACCCGTAACAAACCAGCTTTCACCAGACTTTGTTGAACATAGCCAATTGCTCCATACCTTACCGCCAAACTTAAGAAACTGTCATGCCATGGAGCAGGTCTATTGTAGTCTTCGGGAACTACATCAGACCAGTGCTTCCCTCTGTACTTTTTGTTCAGTCCAGAATGTTTTGAAACGAGGTCCCAGTGGTCGTTGATATAGGTCTGGCAGCGAGCTTGAATCACACTGTCCATATGATCAAGTAAACTTACTTCGAGCTCGCTCAGAGAAGTTCCTGTCTCAGATGCAAGACTCATGGCGCTGCTCACCAAAGGCCATATGGACCGGCGGCGACTATACAACATGTGATAGTCAGAATCATCGGGGTTCTCAGGTTCCCAGGCTTCGATCTGCCGCACTAAGGATCTCATCAGGCTAATCCTAGCGTCAAACCCGGTTCCTTCCGTGTATGCAAGAATGTCTGCTCGGATGTCCAAAAATTCGGACACCTATCTGTTCGCAAGCTGAACTGTTGCATATGCCAATTTGACTTCATCGGGGTCATCACGATATTCAGCTTCAGCACAATGGAAGTCGAGGAGCCACATACACCTACTTCGTAACCTGCCTTCCATCAACTTCGCTAGCTCAGACTTACGAATGGTGGTGAGTGGCAGAATCGGACGAGAGAAGACCTGTTGTTCAGGATCTTTGGTCGTGGCGAGGAACAGAGTCACAGCTCTATGTCGATGTTCATAAACCCATTCAAGTTGCATTGCATCTTCATCCATCATCGCTTTCCGCACAAGCTGGAACAATTGCGAGGCTTCGATGCGGTACTCCGGTTTAATGCCGTTCCACATGTGCCCGTAGAAAGGTATGAGGTCCAGAGGAAGCCTCTTCACTTCCTCTTGCAGTTCATAAAGCGTGTTGCAGTGACGAATCCCTTCGAGAACAGCCTCCACGACAAGATCGACCCATCGAAAAACCCCACTCGCATACTTCACAATGTATTCAATCAGTTTTTGTATGCGGTCAATCTCTCGTTCCCCATAAGCCTGAGAAAGACGATCTTTGAGCTTGTCAGAAACAAATTTCTCTATATCCAACTCCGTCAGCATACGAAGCTCAAGACCGGCTCCTGCTTGAAAAGCTTGTACGTAGGCGGGCAGCGGCCTACTTGACAGCACAAACTTGACGCGAGGCAGAACCGCCAAAGATTGAAAGAGATCAGTGAGGGCAACCATTTCTTGCTCGGAGGCATTATATTCATCCAGCCCATCAATCAGAAAGATGAGATTTGATGTCCGTTCGGGCTGATCCAGGGTTTTCCTAAGAGCCCGCATCAGTTCCGCTTCGGTAGAAAACTTCTCGAAATCGAAATCGTTATCTGAAAGCGCGAAAACTTCGTGGAATATAATAGATATCAGATGCGGCTGGAGCTCCAATAGTTGGAGTAAGAGGGATTGCATAAGTCCTTTCCGGCTTTTTTGCATCGATGTTCCATTGTACCAGAAATAGAAGGACGCTTTGATGACCGGGCGACCATTGGCCCAGCGAGATGTCCTCAGCGCTTCCATGAGTCGTGAGTCGTCGCTGATGAATTTCATGAGAGTTGATTTGCCGGATCCGGCTTTCCCATTGATCCAATATACGCTGTTGTCATTTTGCAACCATTCCATGAAGTTTGTCCAAGACCTCTCCCCTGGCTGTGTTTCGTGAAAAAGCCATTCGAAAGTTTCTCGATGTGCCAGTCTTATCTCTTCGTGACGGGCGTGTATTTCGCGAAAACGGAGGAGGTTCAAGATTCTCCGCTGTCGACTGTCGCGCACAGCAACTAAGCGACTTAGTGACCATAGTAGAACTCTAAGATAGCGTGAGACTAACCCTGTGCGATTTCATTTACAGCATCGATAGTCCGCAGCAGTTTCACGCAGTGCTCGACCTCATTCATTTGCTTATCTTGGCCGAGGTAGGAATCTGTCAGCGCTGTCATTTCCTCCGTCTCTGCCCATTCATCCAATTTGAGCTGGTCCATCCCCTGCTCAACATTGAATCTAAAGTAACGCTCCTTGATATTGAGGTCGTCTCGATTGCCACGTACCCAGGCTTCGTACTTCTTCTGAGCATCAGTGAGAACTTTGACAGTCTGTCCTAGGAAACTCAGCAGCCCCGATTTGACCATCGTGTTAGCAGGCCATCCTGTTCCAAGGCTAACAATACATGCAAACTGCGGACTGTTCCACAAACGCCTAGCTTCGTTGACAACTTCAGGAAGAGGACAATTGATCGTGGTACCCCCATCGGAGAACTTTGCTGTGGACTTTTGGAATGTGACAGGACCAAAAAGCATAGGAGCAGCGGCAGTCGCAGATCCAGCCTCCCAAATTGTGCAATCGTAGTCAACCTGGTCCGGCTTTCCACTAGTATAATTTCGGATGAGTTCGTAATTGAAGGTCTTGTTTCGTGTTGCGCAAACAAACCTTGATAAGTCAGCCTAGATTTGAAGACGAAAATGAAAATGAGACTTGCATTCGACAGTGTCCCGTGACGCCCTTCACGTGAATATCATTGAGCGGGGCATCCTCTGGATCCTGAGCCGCTTCTCCGGACGACGAGGAAGATGCCTGTACGGCCTGATCTCCTCGAGGAGCAGTAATCGTGTTCGCAGCCCTCGTATTGTCTGTATCTGCTCTGGAGGGGACCCTCTCTTGTTTAAGACGTTCTGCTACCAAAGTTTTGATAGCAGTCTGAAGATCCTTGGTCTCGTACATGCTCCCACTGAACATTGTCCTTCCTATGCCAAATGCCTTCTTTTTGCCAAACACCGTCTTGCCAAGTTTCTTGTATGTTTCTATACACTCGTCAACGGTCATGCCTAACCGGCCGATCATGATGGCGATAAGGCCTCCTGTCGAAGTGCCCCCGATGAGGTCGAAGACGTCGCATGGCCGTGGTATAGGTTCGTCCGGATCTGTAACATCTCTCTTCAGCTGCAACATCAACCGGCGAAGGATCAGTAAAGAAGTGAGGCCTTTCACACCGCCACCGTCCAGGGCAAGGAGGCGGAGGGGTTGATTCTCAGGCGGCTGTTGAGATGTAGACATATCTGTGATTAATGGAGGCAGTATTGTTCTCTTTGCACTCAGCTGTCAACCTGTCTCTACGTGACCGAAATAAGAGGCGGAAAACCAATACTGCCTAAAACAAGTTCAATAATTCAAATCCCATTTCAAAATTATATTAAATATATATAGTCCTGATTATCAATGGAAAGAAAGCTCAAATTTTCGTGAGGTCTTCTCAAACTCTAGTATTTAATTTGAAGTGAACTTTTAATTCATTGAAGAAGTTCTTTAAAAGAGTGCTCGATTCCCGCCTCTTATTTCCCGCCTCTTATTTCGAGTACTACGTAGAGCATGGTTCTGTCGATACCATGTGATTAGATGTCCTAGGTTGGATAAAAGACCATGGATCACATGATCACATTGGCATAATACTCCTGTCATCATTACACTATAAAGACACCAAACATTCAAACCTCACATTTCAAATCAAGTCACAGTTCAAATCCATGTAGCCGGGAGTGATACCCAAGCAATTTCTTCATTCCTTTTAAATCGCCGTTTAAGTCTATGCAATACAGAAAACCACCTGCCCAATCCAAAAATTTGTCCATGATATCTCGCTCGCTATTTGTATCGAAAGTTTCATCATTTCGTAAAGCGTGAAAGTCATTCCTCGATCATGTCGAAGTGATATAGCTGCTAAAGAGTTAGCTTGATTGTCGGCGTTGTACATAGGTGATCGTACCTCAAGCACTTTCGCTCTAACTACTGTTGCTGCTGCTACTGCTGCTGCTCGTTGGTCGCTTTAAAAGAGCTCCAAAGTTGACCTCAGCAGGAAAATACTTGGCCAACATTTTCTCGTACATTGGCTATCAAAAATTAGCTTGGACATTGATGTGCAATTGAAGTGGGTCTTACAGTAAGCTTTTCAACATCAGGAGGGCTATCACTCTTGCTGTAGAGATCAAACTGGTTGAAATCCTGTACCCATGGCTTCATCGCTCGGTCATGATCATTCTCGAAATGCGAATATTCATTCTCACGATGCCATGGGTAGAACGAATGATAGCGGATCATTGCTAAGGCCTCAGGTGGGAGAGTAGATTGGTCTTTGAGAACCTGGTAAAGAAATTCATCATGGCCCCATGACATCATGACATTGTCTAATCCACAACCTGGAGAATAGATACCGTATTTGGTGTTATAGCGAGGATCATTGAAGTCCGGGTTATTTTTGAGACTCTCATACAATTCGATCCGCTTCGAGTACTCAGCGCCTACTATGAAGGTATCTCCGACAGTATCCCACTGTCCTTGACCACCCATGAGGCCCCAGAGTTTGCCCAGGTCATGAACAAAACCAGTCACGACGAACCAATCGGGCCGTCCAGCCAGTCTTGCCGCCTCGGATGTCTGAAAAAGGTGCTCTAGTTGACCAACCTGAGTATCAGGGTCTGATTGATCAACATATTTATCGAGAAGCTTCGCAGCGGTCATTACTGGCATTTTACCCGGTTCTCTATTGGCGAATACTTGGCGAGCCGTGATATTGTATTCCACAGTTTGTTTTAGATGTTGTCTATTACAGGGTTAGAATATACGATCTGCATATGCTGAAAAGGAAAATGGCAGATTCATACTCTGTGTAAAAGATTTTAACATGGTCTTTCGCCTCACCATATCGTCGAAATTTCTTCGTATCTTTCTCAGCTCCAGGCTTTTTCATATCGGCTTTGATGACGTTGAGCTCGTCGATTTTGTCGGAGACTTTCTCCAGTGCTTGCATATCTACTTCATTTTGAAAGGGGGTAGTATGTTGCTCCTCGGCTGGTGCGATTGAAGACTTAACCTGTTGTTCCCTGACTGAAACTACTGAAGCCATGTTCAATAATGGTCAATAAAGCAAGGTAGATGATTAAAAATTATGAGGTCTTCTGGAATGATTTTTGAGATAGCAAGGGCTAGAAACATATTCTTGAATGTACTGTAGGTACCTAGGCACTTATACTTCTCCCAACCTTTTAAATGGGAGCTATTACGATATTATTACTATACCTTAGTACTAGGTAGGTACCTGGATCATCATTGCCAAGATTTTATGTATTGAGTTCCATTAGAAAGGGGAATAAACATTTCTTCGGGTCATGGCGAAGAAACTACCTAGGTAATGCGTGGGGGTATGAGGGGAGTGAGGGGCATTGACAGGGAAATGTGGAAACTGGGGTTACAGATTTATAGATCGTGTTGATGATCAGTTGTCAATATTAAGGAAAATTGCTTAATTGAGTGCAGAGAGAGTAATTTTTCGGGAATTTTGCCGGTCCCCTAGATCTTCCAAGGTTCAATGATCAGCGGTCCATGCGGAGATATATGTGGGTAGTATTGTGGGATGGAAATAGAAAAATTACTATATCGGTTGATAAAGTGGTAATTTCTGAAATTCTTACTTCTGTCTTATCTCTACTTTCTTCTCTCAACTACCGAATTGGCAGTTACCGTCTGTCCATTCTGGGACTGGGAATCGACAATGAATGCCCTTATCCACATCCGTCGTTCTTGGCAACTTTGTTTTGCTTTAGAGTTTTACCCCAAGTAAACGTTATTATCACATGTTCTCACGATACCAGGAAAATCCTCCGTTTACAATATAAGAATTGTGGGTAAGTTCTTGATAATTCACATCAAAGCCTCTCTAACTGGATTTATTGTGCATCATTCTGACGTGTTACAATATGATAGTCCAGGAGTCTAGAATATCAATTACCCAACCACCAATATGCTTCTCATACCTAGTCAATCGACCTCGAATCCAAAGCCGAGCTTGGCAGAATGGTCAAAAGGCATGAGAAAGTATTGCCGATGAAATGATCTTTCGGTCTTGGCTTGTGACGACAATCCTTTGCACTATTGACGTCGAACAAGAAGGTTTGCCGCTACAGAGTCCTTATTCCTATGATTAACATAAATACCGGTAAAGATGCAAAAATTCACTTGAAAGATGATGCATAGCGTTGTTGATGAATGGTTCTATTACTTCATGGCTCAAAATCAGTTTCTTGTTTACTCTTTCCAAGCATCACTATGATGAATGGTCATTTCCAACCAGTCCTCCACTTTCTACCAATTTCAATTTACTAGATCATACCTCGGAATTTAGTACCGAGCTTCCCTCTTCCCTTCCCCAGGTAATCGGTAGGTCCGAGCCGATCCCACATGTTAACCATCTCAGTGCCGGATTGACAAATAACTGATGGATTATATACTGTTTCAATAAGTTGACACTATTGGAACGTTCATTGAACTATATTCGTATCGGGACCACGGACTGTCAACTGGCAGTGAAAAGCTAGCATAAGAGGAGCAATAATCAAGCCTTGCTGACCCTAAATCGGCCCATTGCCGTATATGCTGTACTCTCCGCTCATATGTCTTACTCGGAGGGTGCACATGACCTACTAGTGATACTCACAGCACAGATATATTGTCCCAAGATATATTCTGGTGATCTTTTTATCTATCTACATCTAGTTGAGCCATATCTTTTCTTGGAAAAACGATCGCGAGTGCGACTTCTGCTTCCAGATTATGTAGGGTGTGTTATTGTCTCTCCTTTTATTCCCCGATGGTGTGATATTGATCCATCATAAATTCTATTCTCAAAGGTCTTGTGCAAAAACAAGTCCGCTTTGCTGGTGAAGCTGGAATCTTTTTGCATTATTGATTAAAGGGGGAAATCCATGCTTTAGTGAGCTGGGTCGAGGTTCTCCAAAGGGCAACTTTCTTTGGCTACCTACCGCTAGATAAAATCAAAGGCAGTCACAGACTTGTCCACCTTGAGCCATGAAACTTTTATAGATAATTTGATTAGGACTTGACATCAAAACTAATCTATTGAATAAATCATTTCCATTAATTCAAGTCCCAGATTTAATCTAAGAAGCCGTCGTCGACCAAAATGACCCTCTAACTCTGTACATAGCGCACAAGATATGATTAATTAAATCCTTCTAACTCTATACCAGAAAAACTGAACTCCACCAGCACATCAGGACTTACTCTAAATCCTCGCTATTATCGATCTTTGGAAAGGTGCATTAAGCAAGGAGTGTTATCTGGCCATGGGTGAGGAATGGCTCCAGATAGAATACATCCTTTTACGACTCAGTGGTGTCAACGAGAACTTTCAAAACCAAGCTACCATTCTCATCCTTAACTTTACCAGCCATTGCAAATGCTTCCGGAATACTCTCGAATCCCTTGTACCTCTGCGTGATTAACTTTGAGAGATCAGGGAGCAAAGGATCTTTGCTCGCTACAAGTTTAATGGCATCTGCATAAGTGTTTGCATATCTGAAAACACCTACGAGATCAACCTCTCGCAGAGCAGCTGCAGAAATTGGTAATGTTTGAATGGGTGTTCCCATTCCAATTAGCATTATCTTTCCTCCTGGTTTAGTTGCCTGACGAGCGTTAGCACCAAACTTCCCCATCCCGTGAAAGACCTTTTAACTTACATATATCGAAGCCTGAAGGCATGATTCAACGCCTGTACACTCGAATACTGCATCAACCTCGACTTCTCCAGATGCTTTCTTAATCAATTCGGCGACCTCTTTCGCAAAAGCCAACTTATCCTCGATTGTCTGAGGTCTGGTCATTGGAACCAGAAGCTTAGCATCTGCAAAATTGTTCTGAACTGCAAAATATAATCGGTCGGGCTGTATATCCGCTATGACAATATTCTTGGCACCGGTGACTCTGCACATTGCCGCACATAAGAGGCCCACCGCTCCGGCACCGAAGATGAGCACCGTCTTGCCTTTTGGCAAAGCAGCTCGTCTTGTACCGTGGATTGCGACACTGAGAGGTTCGAGCACGGCACCGAGCTCAAGAGATACATTTCCAGGTAATCTACCCCAGTGAGCACGTGGCAGAAAAAAATACAGAATCGATACCTACAAATGACAATATGCCGCAGGATGGTTAATCCGTTCTTGCAGAGTTCCTTGAAAATGTGGGAATGCTTTCGCTGAACTTCTAAACTTCATTTCTTTGCAGATATTGTATCTTCCATTTACACATAAATCACAAGTCTTGCAAGGAAGTCCAACTTCTAACGCAACGCGGTCTCCAATTTTCAGATTGCTGACTTCGGAGCCAACAGCAGTAACAATTCCAGCAGATTCATGTCCGAGAGTCATAGGCTCCCGGACGATAATATCTCCATTTCGATAGTGATTGTAGTAATGTAAATCAGATCCGCAGAGACCAGTAGCTTGCACGGCGACTTGTACCTCTGTTGGCTCAGGTACACCTAGAGTACGAGTTTCCTTTTCGAATGTCAGCCATCGTATTCTTACCTTTTACAAAGAAATTACTTGAGAACACCTAACTTACCACTTTCAAATCTTTGGCGCCATGAAGCACGGAAGCTTGCACTTCTCTTTGCTCGCCACTTTCGTTATTATTAGTAGATGCCATGATGTTGAGTACTTTTTTGTAGAAGATATTGTATGATGATAATCCTGATTTCATTCCAAGGTCAAAATGTGTACTTGATGACATTTTACAGTAATTAAGTACATTGGCTAGTCTTTGTACTAAAATGACTTCTTTTATGCCGACAAATCACCAAACAGGTTATGACGGTGTTACCAACCCCACTGTGGAGAAAATCGGAGAGCTACCCCCACGTTTTAACATCTCAGGCCGCAAACCGGAGTGGAGAGTGGGAGCACAAGAGCAAATTACTTAATTGTTCAATTGATATACGAACTTAAGTACTAAGTATTAATCTCAACTGTCAGACCATGTGAGGCTTCACGGAATAACACCTTCGGGTACAACAATAATACAATGGCAGCCACAGCTTTATCAGCGTATTTTTCTTTGGAGGGTCAAACCGCACTCGTTACTGGTGGTACTCGAGGTATTGGACAAGCTGTTTGCATAGCACTTGCTGAAGCAGGAGCAGATTTGATCTTGATTCAGGTAATTAGCTCTCGTTATACCGGATTCAAACTGTATCGTACATACGTACTGACGAAAGATTTCACACAGCGTAGTCGTGAGAATCTCGAGACTCAGGAAGCGGTTGAGGCGCTTGGCAGGAAAGCTCCTATATACACCGCGGACCTTGCATCGCAGGAAGAAGTCGCCGGCATCACTTCTACCATCCTGAAAGATGGACACTCAATACATATCTTGGTAAATTGTGCTGGAATTCAAAGACGTCATCCGAGCCACGAGTTTCCGGATAATGACTGGAATGAGGTGAGCATCTTATTTTCACAATTTGAGAAGGTAGATTGTGCTAACAAATATTGAATTTAGGTCATCCAAGTCAACCTCAATACTGTCTTTACCCTCTGTCGCGATGTTGGTGCACACATGTTGAAGCTCGAACCATCTGCCATTACTGGCCGAAGAGGTAGCATCATCAATTTTGCTAGTCTTCTTACCTTCCAAGGTGGTCTTACTGTGCCAGCATATGCCGCGTCGAAAGGTGCGGTGGGACAGCTTACCAAAGCTCTATCGAACGAATGGGCGTCGAAAGGAATTAATGTCAATGCGATTGCTCCGGGATATATCGAGACGGAGATGAACACTGCCTTGTTGGCCAACCCAGAACGATTGAGGAGTATTAGCGAAAGAATACCGGCGGGTCGATGGGGTTCCCCAGATGATTTTAAGGCGAGTGTTGTTTTCTTGGCAAGCAAGGGAAGTGCATATATCTCTGGAGATATTCTTACGGTCGATGGTGGCTGGATGGGCAGATGAAAACTTGTCAGGTTGAAAATAATATATTTCTAATTCTAATTTGATGCTCTTTGACTTTTCACCGTTTTTCTGAATGTTCATTGTCATCTAACTGTTCAGGTTCTCCCAGTCGTCAGACTTCAGACTGGTTGGCAAAAGCTATTTTATGTTCCCTTTTGACTCTGGCGGGATCAATTGGCTCATGAGTCTCCTGTTTGGCATACATAGTTTGGAAGCATTTAACCATAATTTATTGAACGTTCTTATTGAGTATTTCGGCACATTACTGAACTCCGTATACTACTTTACATCTCACTCATGTAGAGTGACACACCAGTGACACCACAACTTTCTGCATCGATGTCATTCCTTTTCTTTACATTATTTCTTGTGGGGCCTTTGTCATGTGCATACCTCTTTGACAATCGGCCTATTCATAACCATTGCAATACAGCGCCCGGATGAGTACCTCAATGTCAATCAATTTTTCAAGACATGTCTCGCGAGCCTATCTACCACCAATGATACCATTCTTTCCACTGACCAGATTCTCAGTGCTGGTATATACACTCGTCGATGAACATCGAATTGAGCGCTTTTCTGTCTTTGTGTTCCATCCTTGTGATCTTATCTCCGAAACCTCCCCCGCCAACCCCACGCACAACCATGAAAAATCTTTTGCAAAAAATCCAAGACAAATCAAGCATCGGTGGTTGGAAATAGTACGGTGTAATGATACTCCGAACCGTTCCGGATGTCATTCCGGGGCTTCTGAATACACACCATGCACCAATCGATGAAGGCTCGAAGAAAAAAATACCATTCAACGGATTAGATACAGCAGAACTCAAACGCAGAAAAGAAATCGTTCTTTCCTTTCTAATCATAGAAGCCACGCCCCCTTTAAACTATTCGCTTCACTCGAAAGTAAAATTAAAAGTTTTCACCCAACAAAAGTATCAACAACTTCCTCAATTTTGAAGCTAGAAAGATGAAAAGAAATGCAAAATGATATTGGAGCGGCAGGGAGTCGAACCCTGGACTTCATCGAACCTTATCAAATGTATCTGTGAAGATATCTGACAATGCAAACGAGGCACTCTACCACTGAGTTACAGCCCCTGATAGTTGTTGTGAGGGGCCGGGTCAATTTGATATATATTAATCTTTGAAAATCTCATCCGTAAGATGTGGAGTTTATGCAGGAAATAGGTTGGGTTGTACCTATCAGATTGGTTTCTGACAAGTGTGAGACCCGCAGAGGGGCAGTATCCACAGCCCCTCTTCTCATTATTTTCTGTGACCACTTAGCAGGATTCTTTTTGCTTGTAATGAATTTTTGATGTTCTCATTGGATTGTTTTGGAATGCATTTCTTTGCATGTATGATGTATCTGATTTATCGTCATACCACTTTTGTGGCGAGCGGCATGAACTTCGTCGTCATCAGTTATTGGATTGATTCACTTCTGGATCATCTCCATACATAGTAGGAGTTTGCGAGGTGGAGGGGATTATTAAGAAAAATGAACTGTCATTTCATGTTTTCATATAACTGTAACACAAATTTTCAATATTCCGGTGGAACTCAATAATTCAAAGGGTTTGAATGTTTCGCCTGAACCCAGAAATTGGAAGCCTCTCGTTGTCAGACTGCAGCACGGACTGCAGGAAAACATGGTACAAGGATATCAGTGACTTTCCTTGGGAGTAGACAGAGAATCTAGGAAGTCTAATGATGATTGTCAGAGTTCGAAGTCGTAGTTCGATTCAGGGTCGAGAGGGACCTAAATCTTATTTCTCAAAAAGATGTCGTTGTAGAGTGAAGATATACTTTTAGTGTAAGATTCATTCTTAATACATGAAGCAGCGCCACTTTCACTGCAGTTTATTATGGAAGGGAGCACCACGATACGATTCTTCAAGTCCAGTCCTTTCTTACATCTGACTCACATGAAGCAAGTCGTTTCAACCATACGGAGATGGGAATTTCCAATCTTATGTCGAGGTGGAAGAGTGTTGAGCTTTATGAATTCATTCACGTAGCAATATTAACTGGTTGATTGACTGCTACTGTTTCAATTTAGAGAAATACGAGCTCATTGTTTCTCTCAAGATTTGAAAGAGAAAGAATGTCACCCGATTATTTCAATCTTTATCATTTTACAGATATACTGAGGTCTAACATATTGAGTTATCAAAACTACCAATGATGGAGTAAGAGTTCGTTGATTTTCCACATCATTTTAAGGTTTTCGGTAGTCTCTAGCTTCTTTAGCGAGTTCCCTATATTGTAAGCTACCGTCTGTGTCTCAAATTTAGAATCCCAAATTTGAGGAAATAGCACGTCTAGGACAAATAATTATCAATTTGTAGCTCAGAGGATATAAAAAAAAGTACAACCCTCTCATTTAACGGATTTATGGCTCTACATTATCTCTGTCTAATGCCAATAACGGTAGACTATCGTCTAATTTCTCTCCTCTGAGTCAACAATAGATTATCAAGGCGTACCTATGCAACTACGTTTCTTTTCCTTGCAAAGATTGTTCAAAATCTGGCAATTCAAATTGGTAATCGACAACGAGATTCAAGAAGTAGTCAATGCCGAGTTTCGAATGGTATATATTTGCTTTTTGGAAGAATTTCAAACCGAGTACTCGTATATACCAGAGGAATTGAGACTATATATCAAACCACTAGTATCTCTCGCATGATCCCACCAAAAACCTACGATTTCTCCATCGCTTTCTTCTTCTTCTTCTTCTTCTTCTTCTTCTTCTTCTTCCTCTTCTTTGTCTCCTTCATCCATTTCATCGCCATAGCCCTCTTCTTCTTCATCGTTGTACTCCACAACGATAACACTGCTGCTATCCATTTCTTCATCGCTATCCTCTCCTTCGTTATCCTCATCGCTATCTTCCCCTTCATTATCTTCATCGCTATCTTCCCCTTCGCTATCCTCATCACCATTATCTCCATCGCTGTTTCCTCCTTCATCATCTTCATCCATTCCTTCGTCGTTACTATCTTCCCCATCATTGTTGTAATCGACAACGATAACGCTGCCAACACTTTCTTCGTCGCTTCCCTCTTCCCCTTCATTGTCAAACTCTTCATTGCTATCAGCGGCATCGGCAGCAGCCTGATCTGCGGCACGTTGGTTCTTGATTATAAGCTCCCTGATGTGCTGCTTCGCGCGACTCCAACTACTATTAAAGGAGCGCGGCGTATTGATGCCTCCGTAACTGGCCGCCCAAACAGGATCCGCTTTTGCTATACCAAGCATCATTTCCCAATAGCCGAAGACGTGGCGACTGAGATCCGTGATATCATAGGCTGTTGCTGTTGTTGGTGCAATGGTCTCGTGAACTCTCATTGTCTCTTCTTGAACTGTAGAATGACTGATTAGCGTTCTTGTCTTGAGAGATTGGAGATATCAATGTGAATATTATTTACATCGTATCTTCGCGTTATAGATTGCTGCATCTTGACGGCAAAGAAAACTCAGGGTATCGACGGTGGGATAAGCTCCTGGGCCATATTCTTGGTCTTTAAACCAGAGGTTATAGTCTATAGTATCTACTGAGACCTGGGCAGACATTGTGCGAGGAGAAATATGATGATAGTGGAGGTTTGTAGTATTGCGCCACGGAGCTGATAGAAATTCGAATGGGACAACAACGCGAATTTAGGTTGTGAGCGCGAAAGTGCCCGTTGGATTGACAGCTGGCGGTATCAAAGAGAAGTTTCAGTATTTATGAAAAAAGATGAGACAATCTGCAGTAATATCGAGCTATATAGCTACGCGTCAACCTTCTTTTTGCTGTCTTTTGTGATGGTTGTTGGGAGAGTTCGAGGTTGCTGTACCCGACGATAGAAATTAATTTGACGTGTAAATTTAAGTTTGACATAACAAAACGAGCTAACCATTGTCCTCGAGTATGTTGAGATGACTACCTTTATACAACTAACTCGGAACAAGCCGTTTGGTTTGTCAATGTCCTATTTTAAGCAAGTCTTAACATCACTACCGTGTATTATATTCACTTGTCAAAACAGCAACCTCTCCGAAACGGAGAGGAGTAGAAGCAATGAAAACGACAAAATGCTCTTGAATTGAGGAAGAACAATCTTTTCAGTAGACAAGATCAAGACAGCTAATCAAATACAGTAAGTTAATAACGAATACATATATATTCAAAGATGATCAAGCATCAAAGAACAAATACAAGACAGTCATAATTGCTCAGAAGTTGTACTAACTTGTTAATACAGACAGCAAAGAGAACCAGAGGCAGAAGATTGACAAACAAACACCTCGAATTATTCGATAAATTTCAAGTTTACTGCCATCAGTAGCTTTCTACTACCAACACATACAGAATGCACGACAAATCGACAAACAAACACAACACTGTTTGTCAGAATGACAAGTAATACTTGGTAGTGCCAGTCATTTCCGGCCTCGGTAGGACAATACCATTATACAAACCACAGCCAGATATGGGTGGAAACAAGGCAGTTGTTATACACAATGCCTCGCTTCTAAGTTACCCATGATGCTCTGCAGAACAACAAGCTAGGGGAAGAGAGGTCAACAAGTGACGTATGGATATCCATCTATTCAAGATATATTCCACTCAATCGGAGCCACTACATATTACTATTGTGGATCAAGAATCGGGTAGAAATATCTACCCAACGAGACAAAACATACCGAGATTTTCTAAATCAAAATTTGGTCTCGTAGCATAGAGAGACTATCGATCCAAGGAAAACCGTTTAGTGCGGCGTATATTAACTACCAAGTTTTTATTCACTTGATCCTTTGAATAGTTGATATACTTTCTGGAAAACGAAGATGTCAGTTATTCAGCGACACTTTTTAGTGTTAATTGTGTAGAGTATTGTTGACGTTTAATAAATGAATCATATTTTTTTATTATGTTTTATTTGAGGTATTTAATACAAGGATATAAGATATGATTTATATATAAGATGTACAATAAACGGTAAAAAATCAGAGTTGATAAGATTCAAACAGCATTACAAAAATTGTTCCAAAACATAACGAGACTGTAGTCAGCTGGATATCATTTGTAAATTATTTTGTATGTATTGAAAGAATTACCTCAGCAACTTCATTTACCGTTCCCTCGGGTGGAAGGAGGTTCCTTCCCATTTTGAAGCTTCACCTTTTGATGTGGGGCGATGGGTTACTAACTGTTTAGTAAAAAGACATTTCCCATTTACTTTCTTTTTCTCAAATACATCTCATTTCTGTTTGAGTAAATATTGTATCCAACGAAAGATATTTTCTCTATTCTTATTATATAACCCATCAAATTTATAATATACTGTTCTCTCTGATCTATTTGTTTTCCTTGATAATAGACTGATTTCTATTTGGCACTATGTCTGAATCTATCACTCCCACCATACCAAAACTCGATCCTACTCAAGTTCGGTCCAGTCCACGATGGGTCTCAATTCCTTATGGCCAGTTTGATCCAATAGCAAATGCCTTGCAAGCAGGGTAAGAGGTGATTACAGAAGCCCTAGAAATTATAGCAGAGAAATAGAATAGAATTCTTATGCTTTTGCAATAGCAAGTTAGCTTTATAATATATAGAATATAAATGAAAAATTAATACTAATGTAATACAGATGTAAAAGCAGTTTGTATTACAATGTCTGAACCTTCAACGATTTGAGTTGTATTTTCTCAGTTCAAGAGATCTGGAATAGATCTTTCCCTCTCGGAGGATTGTAATAATCAATGATTATTTTATTCAACAAAAGGGATTGATACTGGGGCGGGGCTCTTCCTTAAGACGGAGAGAAAGAATTATAAAGAGTGAAGTCTGATGTGGAAAGAGTACTTGATGGGAACATTTGAAGGAATTGAGAGAGTTGAAGGAGCTTCTGGAAAGTTGGGATGAGGAAAAGGTCGTCCAGGATCTATCATGGCGTATAATTCAATCATATTCCATCATTGGATATCATATACTCATTCTCATCACTCATGACTGCCATATTTCTAGCTCAGATTTACCAACACTCATCCGCTTTGGCTCCACAACATCTCCCAGATCTACTGCAGAAATGTTGAACTCTCCAAATCCATATCAGTCTTATCATCTTTCAAATCCTCTGACTGGTCCTCGATAATAATCTTGCGTCTATTTCTCCTGCGTATGCGCTTCTTATTTCCGTCTCTGGCTTCCTCTCGCTCTTCCTCTTCCGCTCCGTCTCCAGATTCCTCTTGCGTTCGTTTTCCTGTCTTCTCATTTCGAACCTTGTCCGATATTTCAGACGCTTCTTGATTTTCACTCCCCCCATCCTTAAGTTGATGATATATTCTTGAGATACTCATGTATGCCCTAACCATTTGGATAATATTCAATCTGAACTAGGAGATTAAAAGAATGTGACTGTTTAACCTGGATTGAAAGACTGAGATAATATAATTATTTAATCTGAAATAGAACATTAGAAGAACTGATTGTCCAATCTCTACTAGAACATTCAAAGCGTTTGATTATTGAGTTGGAGTTAAAGTATTGAAAATATTCTAAAAGGTCTATATAAGGTTTGTATGATATGCAACTTATCAGGTGTCCATCTCAGTATCAAAGTCTACCTGATTTCCCCTACCCCACCAATATTATTGTACAGATATATACCCAAAATAGCGTGTTTCAGACATCAAAAACAGCCTCTCAGCAGGTGGTGTGGTGTAATGGTAGCACGTGACGTTGTGGCTCATCCTTTACAGGATATATCACGAATGATCCGTTTCAATCTGGGTTCGATTCCCAGCACCGCCAAAGACATCGTCTTGGATTGAAAACACTGATGGTTTGATTCCATCTCTCTTTTTGCAATTTTTTGATGAATTTTTGAGGTTGGACGGTGATGGTGGGGACATTTTTTGGTGGTGGATATTAGGCGAGGTGGGGATGGTACGTGCGCGGGATTTTTATGGTGGGGAGGTGTCTCGACCCGCGATAACTTCAACTCGGGATTGAGCTGTTGGTCATGTGGTTGAATTTTATGTGAATAATGCTGTTGGAATGTGGATATAGAAATTGGGTGTGCTATATTGATTGATATCGTATTTATTCGATGAAGTGGATCATATCAAATGGGGAGGGAAAAATGATTCATTTTTAGTATCGGAATACGAGTATGTAGATTACTGGGTATATGATTGTATTTCATCCCCTCTTGTGCATATATGTTGTACACATAACGGGAGAATGAGATGGGAGGACTTTAAGTGTTCTTCTTTTGCACAGATACGAGGAAGTGTTAAAAAGTCATTGATGAGGGAGAAAGTTGAGAAGGAAGAGTGAGTCTTGTATATGTTGAAAGCGACAACTGGACTGACGATACATGCACCTTGCCTGATGCAGCGACCTTCAAATTCGGGGTGAAGGATAACACTGCGATCTCTCTTATCTCCATCTAGTGCCATTGACACCTGAATTAAAAACCTTCTTAGGCTTCAAGACGGGAAATTTACGGATTAGTCCTTCAAGATCTCTATCCAGCTCTAAGTTTTCGCTCGAGAATCTACAGGTCTCGAGAAGGGATATAGTAGAAAATGTGCTCAGAAGAAAAGCTACATATCCCTTCAGGATTCCGAAGGGAATAATGAGAGAGAGCTTGAAGTAGTAAAAATTCAACTGGGAACCAGCAAGAAACCCCAAACAGCTACAAGCTCTCGATGCCAACTTACTGCACATAGTTCATCTAATGACAACCAGTTTTAAGGACTCAAAATACATGATTCGTTTCGCATTTATACTGCTACAAGTCGTGAATGGTAACTAGTAGCAAGTCTTGCTCCTCACATGTGAAATATGTGTGATTCACATTCTCCCATGTTATCCTCAGTCACCCAAAAACCTCTCTGGTACCAGAACTTATACATAAAGTCACTGTAAAAGTTGAAAGATGGTTGAAAAGTATTGCTGAACAAATAGAGTCTACAGAGTAGTACCTCCACTCGATAGTTGGAAATTCTGAAAATTGCTTTAATTCTCATCTACTGCAAGTCGTCAATACTTTCCAACTTGGCAGTAGCAACTCAAGTAACTAATTCGAATATATTTGCATAGGAGATATTCAAATTGATACGTGCGACTGGTGCTTCAAATTTGCTGGTAGCTCGAGAGCATACCATATTGGGAAGGCGTATTTTTAGAGAAATAGATAGACAAATAATCAACTTATAACAAAATACACAAATACGCTACGGACATTATAAGACCTCCGAGATTTTGCTTCGTGATTTACCACATGAGAATGAGTGACTGGGGGCTGTGGCGTTCACTAGTATGCCACAGAACCTCCGTAGTATGGATTTTTCCTTGGCGATATACCTCAACAATAGACGAACGTAAGTGCGGCGTTATATCTCCATTGCTAGAGACGGCACTGGTCAATCCCTATTCCATAGTTAAGCGTTGATGCCAATCTAGATGCGATTATTGGCGCCATTGTTTTGACGAGCTGGTCCGATTTGAAACCCCACTAATAACGGTTTGGGCTGAGTTTTTCGGGGAGGTAGTGATTGACTACCCAATGTAAACACCGATCCGCGGTATAATTTGTACAAAAATTTATAAAAGCCCGTCAGAAATGAAAATAGCTCGCTGGATGCAGTTCCAATCCGGGGAGTTAAATGTGGATGGGCTATGTGAAGAACTGACATAGATAAATGTGCAGATCGGGACAACTGTAGTTCGAAGAACTCGGACCTCAGAGAACTTTTATGTGCTAGTTATGTACGCGAGATCTCCCTACACGTGACCCAGCGACAGCGAGCAGGGTGCGATTGACACTGATTCGTGAGTTCAAACAATCGTTTTGAGAAATCAACTCGCTATCTGATTTTTACTAAGAATTTGTTCACGAGTCAATTATTAATCGAACAAGTCATTTGTCGAATATACAAAACCTTGTAAATTGAATGGTTTTGCTTGCTCAAGTTTATACATCTGACTGAGTATAAAGGCAAGTTTGAGGATAGCTTTCGTTCGACTTGACTATTACAGTTCTAGTTGATACAAGAGATTTTAGTATCCAAGAATTTTAATACGAAGAGTCGCACACCTGAAGTAACTCTTTTCTTCAAGGGAGGAAGCTTCTGGGGTATTACAGTATGGAAACAAAAATACCATTCGACATATATCTAAGGTTTCACATTGAGAATAAAGATCTTGATGGGTTCTTTGAACTAAGCTTGCTTTAAATGACGGAGGTTATCCATATGTCAGCTTTAAACTAAGATAGAGAGGTACGCATGTCAGAAAGGAGCTGATTAGACTCTCCGATTGAGAAGGCCATATGCAAGAAGTGGACTATAGATTAATGCCCACTCAGACCGTAGTCTAGCGCCGAAGAGTATCCTTGAAGATTGCGAGTAGTATGTATGTGTACAGTAGACTTGTCGGACAGGTGTATCTATAGCTGACGAAAAGCTTCGTCATAGGGTCATCATTATAGTTTGGATTTGTTCCTGCTCACCGATTTTGATGCGATTTGCCATTCATCTAGTATATTTTCATTTGTATCTTTAATGATGCATACGTATTACAATGCGTTGCTTCACTTTACGGTCTATAGAAGAGTCTTCACTAGACATATTGCCCCTGCTAAGAACCGGTTCGTTAACCTTTATGGCACCTATAATGAAGTATAAAGACTTTCGTTTGAAGCAAAGGGAATAGCTACAGCAAGAGATCTAGCTTTCCTCTAATTACATCTACATTCTTTTCTCGATAGCTAGAAGCTTCACACAATCTTTACTTTCATCCATTTGGATATTCCATATTGGATTTTTCTCTCTTTAAAATGCGCAAATCACTTTTTGCACTCGCAGCGGGTGCTGCCACAGCTTCTACAGAATCTCTGACTCACATCTGTACAACAGCCGTCGCTAAAGCGGCTCTACCCGCAGACGGTACATTGTTCGGGTGTTCTGTCATCCCATCATCGGTTACAGCAAACGTCGTCTACAACACTTCTGTCAGCGGACAAACTTTCTTCCCCGATGCTACTGTCAATTTCTGCAACGTAACTTTCGCCTATACCCACAATGGTCGTGGGGACAATGTGGTTCTAACACTTTGGTTGCCAGCCCCAGAGAACTTCGAGAACAGATGGCTCTCATCTGGCGGAATGGCTTACAGCATCAATTCGGGTACTACTTACCTTGTTGGAGTTGTCATGTATGGTGCTGCGTCTGGTCTCACTGATGGTGGATTCGATACTGTATTCGACTCTGTATTCCTTCTCAACAATGGTACAATCAACTGGGAGCCCACTTACATGTTTGGTTATCAAGCCATTGGCGAGTTGACCACGCTTGGAAAGGAATTTACTAAGCAGTTTTACAACATGGGCGATAATAAGCTCTACGCTTATTATCAAGGTTGTTCCGATGGTGGTCGTGAGGGAGGGAGTTAAGCTCAACGCTGGGGTGATATCTACGACGGCATTATTGCCGGTGCACCAGCTTTCCGATATGGCCAACAGCAAGTCAATCATCTCTTCTCAAACGTTGTCGAGCAAACACTCGATTATTACCCATCAGCATGCGAGCTTGAACTGATTGTTAACGAAACCATCTCTAACTGCGATGGCCTTGATGGCAAGGTTGATGGTGTGGTGTCTCGAACAGATCTTTGCAAACTTCATTACAACATCAACCAAACTATTGGTTTGCCTTACAGTTGTGCTGCTAGCTCCGCTGGTGGCATTGGTCTTGGTTTTGGTAAGCGCAAGAGGCAAATGATGGGATGATCTACCAATCCAGCTACAAGCGGTACCATCTCAGCCAAGGTAGTAGAGGTTGCGCAAACCATTCTCGATGGGTTACATGATTCTCAAGGCCGACGTGCCTATCTCTCATATCAACTATCAGCCGATTTCGATGATGCAGCAACAACCTACAATTCCGATACCGATTCCTACGAACTCGGCATTGCGGGAGCTGGTGGTGAATGGGTCGCTAGGTTCCTCGAATTACAGGATCTTGAAAATCTTTCTTCTTTGGATAATGTCACCTATGATACCTTGGTGCAATGGATGGTTCAAGGCTGGACCAGATATGTGGATTCGCTTCAGATCAACAACCCAGATCTCATTGATATCTACCACTACGGAGGTAAAATCCTTCATTTCCACGGTGAATCCGATCCTAGTGTGCCCGCCGCTTCTTCCGTTCACTACTATGAGTCTGTCCGCAGCATCATGTATCCTGGACTATCTTTCAACGAGAGTACTGAAGCTTTGAAGGAATGGTACCGCTTGTACATGATTCCCGGTGCCGCTCACTGTGCCATCAACAGTGAACAAGAGAATGGACCTTTCCCTCAAACTAACTTGCAGGTGTTGATTGAGTGGGTGGAAAATGATACGGTTCCCGTCACCCTCAATGCCACCCACTTGGCCGGTGAATACAAAGGAAAGAACGCTCAAATCTGTGCTTGGCCTCTTCGTCCTCTCTGGATCAATAATGGTACTACCCAGGATTGTGTCTTTGACCAAGCTTCTTACGACACTTGGAACTACACTTTCGACGCTTAATAGCGATCATTGTACTAAGTCTTTGTTGGGTGAAGAAGACTCACTGTGAGAACAACACATTATCTGCGGTATTTCTTCGAGCCGGTGTGTATACCATCTTACTTCTAACTTCCTAGCTAGGATGTTATCATTCGCTTCTTCTGTACCTTATTCTAGATTTTTAGACAAATGCCATTGATTGTCTAACATACTTTGCTTCCACACAAATGCTTTTCCAATATATTGACACTGTAAAAAACAAATGTAACACTACCATTTTCCAGCTACTCTATTTAAATACTCAGTCGATTCTCTGACCTGGTATTGATCGTTCCCTGTGTGCCGTAAACTATGTATCTTTAGAATCGTATGAACCCAATAGAAGAATGCTTAGGTAACCACACTCTAATACTAGGGAAGATATCCTTCATGCCCCTACTATCTCAGTGATATAAATAACTTTACAGTAGGTCAGTGAGTATCTGAACGAAATAAAAAGAGGGCTCATTAGCTTGGCAATACAATTATTATAAGTCTATATTCTGTCACGAATCGCACTCAATCGCAATGCGATCGCTCACATGCGCTTGCGCGCACATGTATGTAGCTAGTATATAGGAACACTCTAAAAACGCTTTGCTCCTGATTCTATAATTGTAATTCTAAGGATAAATTGTACCCTGCTCTCGCAGGTCTTCTAAGGCAAAGTGTCACATACTCGAGCATTAAAGCAAGTAAGAAAATGTTTTACTTTTTGTAAAGATCAACGCTTGGTAAATACTTAGCGAGAGAAGCTTTTCAAGGACTAGGTTTCTTTGTATATATAAGTATGTATTTTTTATGTCTATTATCATTTAGAAAAGATAACAATGACCTTTTTTCATTCATTCTACTGTCTAAACTTGATAGAGATAAATCCAAGTGAGGTAGATATGTATTTATATGTTTACACACTATGTTAGATTTAGCGAGAATACTAGGCTCTTATTAGTCTTTTCTATATAATTCCAGGTCTCTAGACAGTATTCGAGTTTGATAATGAGTACCTTTGTAATAATTACAATGTCATATACACTCTGGTCTAACATATAAAACAAAGCATCAAATCACATCTTCAAACACATAAACTCAATCCGTCATTAACCATGACACATTGCACTCTACTACACTACACTAACAAAGTCAACAAAACTAATAAAGCATCCCACACTTCCAACCCACAGCATCATTCGGGTCTCCCTCCCATCATACCTCACCTGCTTGGGATGCGGACAAATCAGTCTCTATCTCATAACCACATCCGCAGTTGTGAAATTCGCAAATGCAGCGCCTATAATACTTTCCGGCGCGATGTCATTTCCAACCCAATCCATCAACACAAATAAGATATCATATTGAGAATCTTCGTAGCGGGAATAAAGTACTGACCATTGTTCATCATACTTATACCGACGATATAGTAGGACGCGTTGACATAGTCTGCGGTATCGGTATCGGTGTAGTGTCTAGAGAAAAATTAGTTAGCCGGTGTAATGTGATGAAATTGGGGTTTGGGAAAGGATTGAAGAGAAGAACTCACCCCATTCCTGGGATGGGAATCCCTGTGGTGGCAAAGTTAATATTCAAAATAAAGAGAAATTCAAAATAAATTCCCATACAGATTTTCTATATATATATATTATAATATTAATAATATATTTATTATTAATGATATATTTATTATTAATGATATATTTATTTCATAAATAGTAAATAGAATCGATACTTTTTGTAATCCTTTTATTATTGAATTTTAATGAATAAAAAGAAAATATGGATTTTGAAGTTTTAGTATTTAGAATTATAAAAAAGATAGATAGAAGAGAGTAAATACAAGAGTAGAGGAGCAAGCATAGGAGTTAGAAGGAGGAGGAAAGGAGCGAGTGTAGAAGCTAGGAGGAGGAGGGGAACAAGCGAGAGAGCTAAAGGGTGGGTGAAAGATATTAGCCGAAAGTTTAAAGGGAAGGAAGCTACTCACTTTCAATTTATTCTTCAATAAAAAGCTTTACCACTATACTACACAATACAAAGTATACAATTTAAACAATAATACCAAATAATTAGAATCTATATATCCATTTCAATAAATATTAATCGAATTCAATATAAATAAACTTTTCTACCTGAAATACCTTAAACTAAAATTTAGAATTAGCTTTCCAAATTCGAAATTCAAGAAATTCATTAAAACCCTATTGATTAGAATAAACTTCGTAAGATATAGATTTTTAAATTAATCATATTAATCTATTAAAAACAATTCTTTCAATATATAATTGAAAACCTAAGATTTTATGATAATTAATAAAACAATCACTTCGTCAACCACGGATTCTGCCACCACAAGGGAAAGAAGCGATAGAAATCATCCAACTCAATACCTTGAGGTGTCAAGACGCATCAATCTGATCATAAAGATAAATACTTGCTCCAATAGAGATACATCATCTATCACGGTGCAAGAGATAGGTACTAGATTAGATATATGATATTCTACAAGGAGGTTAAAGGTAGTGCTATGTAAGTGTGCCATATATAGGCAAAGATGACTAAGCATCTACTACGCTAGTGAACCCGTGACATCATCACTCATTCCATGACAATGAATAAATTTCTTTCCTGCGTCATAGAAAGGACTCATATCGTGATCAGATGCATCGGCTTGTCCGACATTGAGTTTTTCGGATAATGCTACAATATCTGCATCGAAGTGTTGTCAGTTCCAATTGGGTCAGGCTAAGGGTGTATTGGATATATCCTAATGCCATAATAGTGGGTGATCCGCCGTCAATATTCATAGTCCAGATAGGCTCTGCACCCAAAAACCAATGCGGAAAGACTAACGTCGAATTCGTTCCCATGAAATCTTTTGTTAGTATATCGAAGTAGCTAGCTAGTCAACAGTGCGACATCCAGCCGCCGTTCGTTTGTGACATCTTGGGCACATAAGAGGACATCAGCGTCAAATTTACAGTCGTTGGGATCGAATATGATTGTCTACGCATTTTAGATTAGCACATGGTATGATAACATATGAGAGCGAGGTGGTAAGAGTAGGGTTTGTTCACATCCCCAAGACCATCTTGATCGTCGCATTATCGTAATACCTCCTTTGCATTAACATCGAACATAGATGTTGGAATCGTAGTAACACGAGAGATATAATTGACATAAATACCCTACCAGAACCGCCAAATTTGTCGATGAGACTTTTTTTCCCAGGTCAGCATATGTCAGGCCACAAACTGCGGTACTATAGTGCTACACACAGTCAGTCCACCATGCCGGCATCCCATCAACAACAGCAACAAAATCCCCAGGGAGGGAACAAATGAGCATTTTACACCCCATCAACCACACTGTCTGTCACTTGATATTAGCCTTATGCGAATACATCTGAGAAAGTGCATCATACCAGTACCAGTACTACGACCCCGATAGTAATTATAACTTGGAGCTATCTGGTAATGCCTAGGCTTCTGTAATGTTTTTTTTGGTAAACGCTACATACACTCTCATGCAATGCTCCCCAACTCCTGATGATAATCATATTCCCATAGACTGGCAAGAGACACTTGTAGATTCATCTCACCCACAGGTTAATAATCAGCCAACGAATCAATCAAATTGACATTCGATTACCTCAAAAATCCCTTTAGACGTGTAGTGTATTTATTTCATTTATATCCAAGTACATACTGGTATATTGAACGGAGGGAAGCTATGGATCGTATATTTTATTCCTGAGACATACACATGTACACAGCATCCAAGTACCTAGTGGGTACCCCCCGACTCAGCTGATTTGATTCCTCAAAAACTTTTTTTATAAATTGATATATACAACGAAAATACATTTCCCATTTCCCATTTCCTCCATAGACACAGAACCAGATAAGGAGAGTTATATCTCCAATCCATGCCCTAATCCATACATCCATGCATATTCATCACCTCATGAATTCTTCACTCTCGCTCTTCAAACCATGAATAACGCCTTCACGTAGCAATAGCCAGTCACTTTAGTTAGTTTTGCACTCATCAGAGTCAACTCAGACAACTCTTGCGGTTGCGGTTGCAGATGGGACAGTGACAGCTGCGCTGGTGGGTAATTTTGCGATGGAAGAGGCAGAGGAAGAGACTGGTGCAACGAAAGCTACAGAAGTAGAAACTCCAGCCAGAGATGAAGAGGCAGATGTAACAGCTGCGGCAGAGATAGCGCTCGTGGTTGAAGCATCCGCAACCTCCTCCTTGGCAACAACGGCATCGGAAGCAACAGACCTTGCAGCCGAGCCCGAAGCCAAGTTTCCGCTGGCGGTAACGAGGTTTCCGGGAGTGACGGCGACATTGTTAATGATGACGGTCTTTCCACTCAAGCCGGTAACACGGACGTTGACTTTGGAGCCGTAGCCAGAGGAGTGTTCGAAGTAGTTGTAGGTGGTGCGGACGGTTGGTTGCCAGGTTTTTCCGCCATCGGTGGAAACGTCGAGTGCGGCAACTCCCTCGGCAGCGTTGACGACTTGCATGCTGAACCAGTAGGCGGAGACACCTTCTTTGAGGTGGACTTGGAGGGGGGTGGTGATGGGACAGTTGACATAGTTCCAGGTTACGTTGATGATTCCCTTGGAGAGGGGAGCGAGGGAGGTGAAGGCAGTGGGGTAGAGATCCAAATGGTTGGTTCCGCAGCCGGGACACTCGTCGGTGATCTGAGGGGTGTTAGTTTTGGATTTGGTATTGTGGAAATGATAGATGGGAACTCAGGGATATAGGATACATACCATGGCAATGATAGAGTTACCTGAAGGACCGGTAACCGAAACACAACGACCACAATTGGCAGCAGTAGCCCAGTTGGTATCGGAGACCGCAGTACCAAAGATGTTGGATGGAAGGGTGTAGGTCGAGAATGAACATGCTCCTCCTTGAGTATTACCACCATAAGTAGTAGCTTGACCCGAGAGAGCACGTTTTCCCACCACAGCTCCTTGAGCAATGGAGAGGAAGGTAGAGGCAGTAGCCAAGTTCTTGATTGAGAAAACCATATTGGTCGAGTTTGTTTCTGGGGAGAAATCGATTGATTGAAAATGTACAGTTACTTCTGTAAATGATTGATATCTTTTCAAAAGAATGAATGTATATGGACAAGAATGAGAGGATTGAAAACCAAAGTTTCTATAACGAATACCGAATCCAAATGATCTCGAATCAAAGTGTGATGAAGAGTAAGGAGAAAGGAAAAGAAAGGAATCCAGACCAAGGAAATCTGATACTTTTATAAGAATGAAAATCGATGCATATTTTGAAAATTTATTAATATAATGCTCTCAGGGGTGGGAACACCAGAACGATGATTTGCGGGACAGGATTGTTTCTGGGATGATTTGGTGATAAGCGCTGACATACTCTGATACCTACCAAGGTACCTAAGTAAGTAATACCTGGTCAAGTATATTCCTTCTTCTTGCAATTTTTAGAAATGCGAGATTATTGAGGAATAAGTGAGTGGCGTTGATTGGGATCTTTGGTGTTTCGTTTTGATGTTTAGACATTGAATTGATTAGGGACTTTCTTTCTGGAGATTGGGATACTATAGAAGTCAATCTCGTTAGATTAATTACCTAGTAATTACTTGTTGAATGTGGTTTCAACTCGATATCGATCGATTCTACATACATATCATCCATAGATATCATACAGACATACCATACATACAAACATACATACATACATACCTAGGTCTGACTGACTAAGTCGATTCCCTTTGAGAAACAATACACAATATCTAGGTACATACATCCATACCTACCTAGGCACACAGGTACAATTCCCATGTCTTTTCGGCCACAACCGCCGGGTAACTAGTAACTAGCAACTACCTCTGTCCCTACGAGTATCGGCTCAGCCGGTACCCCTTAATCTACCCAACCTTGGAAATCCTTCCTCACATTAGCCATTTAAGCATACATACCTAGCATACCTAGCATACCTATCTAGGTAGTATATCGTACCAACCTAGTTAGCTTCATGTCCAAACGAGTCTGGATCTCTGCGACGTGCCCAAAAAGATTTTTCTAACAACGTCCCCTATGCAAAGAAGTAATCCCGCAGCTGAAGGAAACGAAATATACTTTTTGTGTCATGGTTTCTCATCCCAACGCGGAGTTCTTCCATCATTTTAAACTTTCGATAGCGTGACACTCCACGATTAAATCTCGGTGCGTATTTTACCCGTACCTCCATCTCGTCCATCTCGATTCTCCATCCATGGTGTTCGTCGTCCGTATCCATTGTTTAGACTTTGCACGCACTCCATGACCACTCAGATATGTTGTCACCCTCACGATGCTGTCTCGACCTTCCTATCTCGTAATGTGATGGTGAATACGGCTGCGAATACGATTGTGATAAGAAAGTATAAGCAGTACCTATGCACAACTCTAAATATCAACTGAAAATAAACTTTCTCACCGAATATTCCCATGCCCCCCATGCAGCACAACGGTGCACACCCAAACAATTAACTCATCGTGAAAGAAAAGGTGGAATAAATATAAAGTTCATCTGATTCTCGGCAGGGAAGATGCACGTATGGGGGTGTAAAGACTTTAAAGTGACAGGACAGACCAGACCAGACCAGACCAGACAGAACAGACCGAGCAGACCAAACAGCACAGCACAGCACAGCACAGCACAGCACAGCACAGCACAGCCATATCAACAAATATCCGTGCCATCCTGGATGCTTCTAGATCTCTTGTTTCAACTTTCAACCAAGAAATGTGGCACGTGGAATTAATATTATTGATGTTATTGCCTTGTGGAAAGTTAAAAGAGCTGTGAGGTGCCGGTACCGGTATCGGTGATAGGTAGGTAGACTTCTTAGCTTTGATGAGGACATCAACTGCTCGTTGTTATGTCCGAATAACTGAATCAATTCTTTTGAAAAATTCGTTCAAAGCTAACAAGGATTATTACTTTCAGGGTCAATTAACTTTCCTCTAAAGGTAGTAAAACGCCTCAAAATGAAAGGATTTAACAGAAATTCAAGGCATTTAATAAATAATCTATCAAATGAACAAATCAATCGTCTCTAGTACTTACTACAACCCTAACCCACAAGTAAGCTTAAATTCTTAATCCTTGCTAGCTTTGGACGAATTTTTCAAAAGAATATGGTTATGGTACATGTGAGTGTATCTGGTGGATATTTCGGATATCGGAAATCTCGGAAATCTCGCATGTCCGGAGATGAAGTTGCTGGGTTACGGTTACAGAGTGGTTCGCCGAATAAGTTCTTCATTCTCGTCGTTGACTGCTTCTCGATTGCACTTCTGGATCCGCTTGAACTTCAGCTAAAACAAATCAATCTTCAAAACTACGACTCCTCCACCCACGTGAATGATTTTTATCACGACGTACGGTATCAATACAAACTAAATATATACAATTAAATGAATCAACAACCTCCCTTCAGTACCTTTTCAACAACCAACAACACCTCAGAAATCGTGGGCAATGAGAAAAGAGGTTTCCACCAAACACAGGGACCTGATCATGAATACTCCAGAGAACACAGATTCAATCAAATACTTGGAGAAAAACCAATTGTTGACTGTGTGCCGAACCCAAGCTCCCTATATATACATTCAAGAGGTCGAGGTTCCTTCAGATTCTCTAAAGCTTTCATGACTCTGTCCTGGCTCTACTCCCGAAAAATTAGCTAATGCCTCAAAAAAAAATCAAACAAAAGATGCCTCACAGGTTCTGAGTGTACATCGCACCTTAATCTTCACCTTTTTGCACGGTAAACGTCTCCAGTCCTTGAAATTTCATCCTCTGCATTTTTACCTCTTCCTTCCTTCTCCAGCTTTCGGACCAATGGTAAAACCCTTTCACCAAAGTTTTGAATATCATCCTCATAATGCAAAAATGCAATCAGAACAATATCAATTCCCAAGCTCTTCAACAACAAAATTCTATCGGCCACTTGTTCAGCTGTTCCAATCAATTTTGTTTTGAACCCATCGTTGTATTGCACCAAATCCTCAAATTTGCTATCTGCCCACATGCCCTTCTTACTCCCTGTTGATGAGCCAGCTTGTTTTGTTGCATTCGAGAAGGCATTCACAGCTTCTCTGTCGGCTTTGCCTTGAATTTCGGAGAGTAGCTGTATGGCCTCTTCTTCCGTTTCTTTGACGATAGCAAAACCATTGACGGCAAAATGTATTTTCTCTTCACGGCCGAGCTTCCGTGCTCGCTCTTTGACATCGGCAATTTGCTCTTGGAAGCCTTCAAGGGTATTGCCATTCATAAAATAATAATCGGATACCGATGCTCCATTCTCCCGAGCATCAATTGAATTTCCGCCTTGGAAAATCAGAGGATGTGGTCGACCTGGTAGATTGAGCGGTTTTGGTGATAATGGATAATCATGGAATTGGTAAAAATCCCCCTTGTATGAGAACTTCGGGGAAGTCCAAATCCCTTTCAAACATTCGATGAATTCCCTACTACGTCTGTATCGCTCAGCATGCTCCAGCCACCATTGTCCGATGCTTGTGAACTCTTGCTTAAACCAACCAGAAACAATGTTTACAGAGATCCTCCCATTTGTATAATGATCGATGCTGGCAATTTGCTTAGCGGCGACGGCTGGATTCCAAGGTCCAGGTAATAAGGCCGCGATGACATTCAGTTTCTTAGTATTATGGAGAAGCGCTTGTGAGAAGGAGACGGATTCATGTTGGTTATCCTACAAATAATCAATATCAGTTTGTGTGCCAATGATGTGTTCAAGAAACTTACAGCTCCGTATCCTGCCATAAATCGGATTTGCGTGAGAGCATATTCAAATCCAACTTCTTCGGCAGTCTGCGCATATCTCACGTTCGATTCGTAGTCCCAACTATCAAATGTTAGTGACCGAAAAGTTCCAGCTGAATATAAAGAATACCTTGTTCTCTGAGGAATCTTCGATATGACTAAACCGCCGGAAACGTTAGGGACCCAATAAGCGAACTTAACACGGTCTGGTGCATCGTTGATTCCTGGTTCAGCAGTGAAATGTGTATTCTGTCCGTTCGTAGTGACACTATTGGCATATTCAATGAATCTGTTCTGACTGTCGCCATTGACATATCCATTGGTAAGTCCATTGGTATGGCCATTGGGTAGACCATCATGGCGAATGACAATTGGACTATTGCTGCTGATTGTAATGGTAGTAGACATGCTTATTTGTATAGGTAGTAGAATATGTGAGTTACCCTTGATCAGAGAAAGAGAAAAAATGAAGAATAAAAGTACTGAAATGAAAGTGGAAAGAAATACTAGGTAGCTACGCTCTCAAGTAGCTACACTGATACTCACTAACGTCAATACGAGCACTTACCCGCATCATATTAGAACTACACAAAAACTTCCGTCGGTAATTTAACCAAACTTTTGGTTGCGTAGGACGTGAATTCTCGTGGGAGAACATTATGTATTGATATCCTGGGCGACGGATGGTGCAATATGCACCCCTCCTTGTGCAAGAGCTTTGCTACAACCCAAGACTAGAGATTGATCGACAAGACCATCATAATAACGATTATGATAATCTAACTTCGGTGATCCGGAGCAAACATGAGTGAGTCCAGAGATCGAGTAGTAATACCAATATCAAACTGTATATTATAGAACATTGATAAATTTTGTCATGCCGACAATGCAAGAAGAGACTCACTCAGGAGAGGAAGTTATGGTAAATACGCTAACCTCTGAACAGATTAGCATGGCAACCCGTATCTAATCTAATCTAATCTTGAATCTATTTCTCAAGAGTACCACTACACGTCCCGCGTCCAACAAATTTTTTGATTCGTCGGCGCGTCATATCCATATTCGTTTCAAAGTCTCCCGAGGTCATCAATTGTATATACATTTATCTTCTTAGTTTCTTAGCTTCTCAGTCCTAGTGGTACAACTATTCTCGGACCATTTACTGAACCATCTCTCAGCCTATCAAGTGCTGCATTTATGCCTTGTAACCCACCATGTGCGATCTCAATTTCAGGAGTCGCTATTCTATTTTGCTCGAATAGTCTTTCCAACCAAATCATTAATCCTTCACCGATATTTGGTGCCTCATGAAATGTCTTGATAGGAACGGAATGATATAGCACTCCTGGGGTTGGTTCCTTGGGCAACCCGGTCAAGCCAACAAGATGCGCTCTTTTCCCTTCTAGTTCATTCTCTGAACGCATGGTTTGTGCGAGAAGGGCTGTACTTTCTTTCCCTCTCGTATCAAGTCCAAAGCGGAGTTCTCCCTTTGTGATACCTTTGACGATGGATATCGCCCTTTCAGTGTCAAAACGATCCACCAGGAGATCTGCACCATGTTTCAACATACGTTCACCACTTCGAGCAACGTCTATTACTGCAATAACTTTAAGTCCTGCCAGTTTTGCAAGTTGGACTGCGCAACACCCAGTAGCAGATGAACCTTACAACCGTCAGCATTTATCAAAAGTCTTACAGAGATTGCCTTACCTCCCCAAATCGCTATCCAGTCCCCAGGTTTAGGCCTCTCATCTTCTCGAATACTATCAAAGCATTCTGTTCTCACATCCTGTGGAATAGAATCTCTAGATATGGAGCGGATTGCCTGGAAAAGATCTGGCCCTTGAATTTTACCCTCACTATCGGCAAAATTTACTCCTAAACATATGCCTAATCCAAGGGCAGCGGCAACAAAGGCAACGCCAAGTGGTGCGGCATCGATTGGACTTACGGTACTTGGAAGCCTGCAAGCATTGAAGTCTGAAACGATTGCATATTGTTGATATGCAGCTTTCCGAGAATCTCGATAATCAGTGGAAATTCCCATAACCTAGAATTATTAGCAGTTACTTTACCCAGCATTCATAGATTCTTACATTGTCTCCAGGTTTGAATCTCGAATTTGCTTGAGATGATTTTACCACCTTTCCAGCAAAGTCTCGGCCACTTATACAGGGGAGAGAAGGCAGTCCAAAGCCAAAGTCGCTATTATGAATGGTTAATTAAATGATATCATTTGCTATCGATACACGAAATAATACTTACGGAGCTTTCCAATCGATTGGATTCAAACCAATAACCTCCACTGCAACAAGCATTTCTCTATCATTCTCTAAGGAAGGTATTGGTTGCTCTGTTGCATGGGTATATCTTTGCTTTGCGCCATGCAAGAGTAAGACTTCTTGATGCGATACATTGTCTAGGTCCGAATTATGAATTGAATCAGATTCCTGGCGGGGAACTTTTGTCTCGTGGTGCAAATAGATACCCTCGGGCTCACTTTCTGGTTCCGGCCAATTGTGAAAGACCTTCTGATACCCATGGGACTCCGGAGTCTTTGGGGGTGTTATTGCCTGATTAACAGATGTCGGCACATATGTTTGTGTTGAAGTCATTTTCTTTTTCGAAGAATGGAAGTTCGTTGAATTGTTTCCTGCTCAATCCAATCACTCAAAGGTCGACAAAGTTGAGTATATCGATGATTTCAGTCTCACTTGAATCATCTTCTAATTTCGTTCTAGTTCCTTGTGAATTCGGAATAATGGGTATGTTGTCACGCAATATTTAAGTTCGTTTCTTGCCAATCGCTATCAAAACCGAGGCTTGAGATTCGTTCACTCCAAACATCATAGCCAATCTTCGTTATTGCTATGTACACGATCTCCCTTATCATAATGTGTATGAATATGCGGAGGTTATGGCGTGACGCACTAAATACCTCGAATTGTGGGTCTCCCCGTGATATTCAAACACGGCAGATTGGACCTACTTAGAGCTAGAAAAGGCATCTTATCTTATCAAACTCGAATTCCTGCGATTACTTTGTTGAAGAGTGTTTACTCATTTATCGCTTTGGCTAGAATATATCTTCACTACAGACGAAACAATCATTTCCAAAAACTGTGCGACACGAAAATTTAACTCGCAGGAGGACTATGCCGGTATAACAGAAAAGCCTAGCTACCTACTTTCGTAACTATTAAGAGAAAACAACTCGAGTCCTCCCTATATATACCTCGTACTCTTCTTCATCAAAAATAAAACGAAGTTTGCTCGCACAATTTGATCACACTTAGACCTCGAAAAATGTCGAACGAATAATCCGCAAATCCGGAAGTGTTGCAAGTTCTTTATGGATTTCTTCAACTGGACAGCACACCTTGTGATGTTAGTTACCATTGATGTTGAGTGCCCTTGATATCAAGATTTTGATGTTTACTTTGATCATACGTACTACGCAGATCGTGTTCTCCATGAAAGCTGCTATACTGGGTATAACATCGGTGAGTTCAGTGGACTACCATGTTGAAGAACATTTCACCTGCTTCTACCACAACAGAAATAAAGACAACAACTGTTAGGTACTTCTGGTTTGAATGGCAGTCTTTTCTCTTATTCACATTTTGTGTTCATTTCCGTGTCATTGCTTTTTCTGCGACAATTCCAAGCTCATCCATCGTCCCTTCATCTCCCATTTGTTCCATTCTTTAATATGAGCTTTGCAGCCAGATTTGTACACGGAGACATCTTCTTCGTTGATACCGATTGCACACGTCGCACATACTTTATGCGTGCAATGGGCCAATCGATCGTGCATTCAGTTATTGGTGGTATCTTCTTTTTGTAAATTCCAACTTGTTCTCGGGTGGAAATTTACACAGCATTGTTGGAATTTCCTTCACCCCTATCCTTGAAACAATAAGTTATTCGTTGGCATATTATAGGTAGGCAGTTTTGTCCCTTGGTGAAGACCAACTGACATGACAAGGTAAACAGATAATTTCTGTGACATATTTCGTTGAAGTTCGAAGCATTGGTCTATTCTTTCAAGCATAACTTATTCTTAAATGATAGGTCTACAATGAAAGACAACCCCCCTTTTTACGATTTTGACCCAGCATTTACACCATTGCGGAGAAATCAATGACTGCCGAGGCACATTACAAAGTTGGCAAATTTGATAGAACACTGCCGCTCAAGTGAGTAATTGGCGATGATGCATTATTACCAATTGTTATTCTAGAAGTGTTCCCAAGTTTTGGATTGTCGGGATACGATTACCTAGGTATGAGAAACATTATTGGAGAATCGGACAATAGGGAAATTGAGCCTTTCAATGCCAGGCACACTAGTGGTAGATAAAGTGGGGAATGCTCGGCACTTTGGCTCAAGCTTCATTGTTGCTTCTATTTTCATGGATTGGGAACCCCTAAGGTTGCAGGGCGACGACTCTGGTTGACCAAATAGTATTTCCTTCGCCAATACGTTCACATGAAGCAACATATTGGCCAGAAAGATAGCAGTCGAGAGTGAGAAACCTTATTATCCACAAGGGTTTGCTCCGCGACCTTACTGAGAATGTCACCAAAATGAATTGAATACTCGCTAAACGATTCTCCGTCGGTACATGAAACAGAAACATGGGGTCTTGTGGGTCCGAAATAGCCAAGAACAATGTATCCAGGGCTCCAAGTGGTACAAAGGTGTTTATGTCCGAAACCCTCTTGAAGTGTAAAGACGATATTGCAATTAGATGTTGCCGATATATAAGCATCGTCAACTTCACTCCTTTGCCAACTCTTCATTCCAAAATCGCCACAGTCTTTCATTCCGTGCCCTTAACCACCAGCAAATCTTTCCACTCATTTGAATAGTCACTCATTAATTCTTCACCAAACATGTATACCTCGACCATCTTCGCTACCGCACTTGCAGCTGCCGTCCAAGCTGCACCAGCTTTACTCCGCCGCGACAGCTGGGGAGGTGCACTTTCTCTTGGTCCTACCACCTCTCACATTCTCCATTCCACCACTACTCTCATTCCGGGAACCGCACCTTCCACTCAAAATGGTGAGCTTTTCCTCTGGCCGGGCATGTCTAACGGTACTGGCGATCTCATTCAAACTACTCTCGAATCCTGGCCTTCCAACGACTGGTGTGGTGCCACTACGGGCCAATGGTGTGTCCGCGCTTCTCTATTCGGCTGGTTCGGACAACTTGATGGTGTAGGAGCTGCAGTTTCTGGAACCGATCATGTTTTGATTGATTATGGATACAACGCTACCTCTGGTAACTGGACACAAACTGTCACGAATGGACAAACCGGCGCAGAACTAAGTTACTTCTCTTATCCTTCGGGCCTTATGACGGGATGGGGAACCGGCACAGAGTGCGATGACGATTGCACGGGTACAGTGGCCAAGCAACAATATGTCAACACGACTATCACGCTTGCATCCGCGGATCCAAACTTCGGAGCCACTTTGGGAGTTAGTCAGGGAACTACATACACTGGTCTTACGAGCGAGCAGGGAGGTTTGATCTGGAAGATTGCTGAGATCAATGTTCCTTCTATGTCTTAAGGTGTGAAGCGCCATATCGTCGTGGAAATGGGGATATGGAGAAGAAAAGGGAGGGATTAGTAGGAGTTTGATTCTTGTATTTATTTGATGGTAGCAAGGCCATCGGAAATGATTGTACATACTTTTTGATTAAAACGGATACGTGGGACACATCTACCTTTCCCAAAACAAGCATTCATTTGTGAGTTTGAGCAATGTCTTCAGCAACCCATATCTACACCTTTTGTAGGCCCTGATAAATGCACCTACCACTTTCGATCACCTCTAGGCATAATTCTCACCGGCACTTCGTCCCTCAGTGTCGCATAGATGAGGTTATGAAATGTTTTTCCGAGCCTCCGCCCACATGCCATCTATAGCTACCAACTTCAAATCAAAGTGAAACAACCACAGAGTTGGAAGAGCCATAATCTCAGTACTAACAAAGTGAAAGCCTGGACAAAGCCCAGTCAGAGAGAACAAAACGCCACTGGATTTCTGCGTTTTTCGCCAGGCTTTCGTAGACATCGTCGGTGGTCAAAAGCATTCGCAGTTGAACCCCACACCGGTATTTCGTTGTGGTGAACTGGGAAAATCGACATCGCGGTGATACCCTTGTTCAAGAGATATAGGCTGTCGAATAGTATGAATTTCATTACCACTCGAGCAGATATGCCAATGTGCACATCGCGTCAAGTTTTCTGCCGTGTCGAGAGGATCGGAATTTCAGTTTGAACTTTAGCTAGATTAACAGTGCAAAATTCACTGTCGAAACCATGCATCAGCTATTTAAGCTCTTTCTGACAATTCTCGAAAATCATAAGGCCAGAAAATACGGGATAGATCATCCAGAATGCGGCACCGACGATAGTATGTGTAGAAGTCATGATGATATCTCAAATTTGATCAACGCGGTTTGTAAATCGATTAGTAAATCAGCATACCCCATCCTCTAACAACGAAGGACAAAATTGGTTGTCGATATGAAGGTGCAGGTAATAATGTCCCAAAAGAAACTGAGACGATACTAATAATGGTGACAAAACCAATGATGAACATTCCAAGAACAAATATGCATTGAAATGAGACTTATGAAGATGATATCGGTTCAGGGAAGAAAAAGAGGATAGTATACACAATCAGAACCAGAAGAGGCTTGCAAGTTTAACTAGGTACCTATAGGAATTGCTAGAGAGTGTAGTAAATGGAACTCAAAGTACAACTCCTGTCTAGAAGCATCATAAATTTAAACCTGTGAAGATTATTTCTGGTAATTAGAAGCAATTAAAATGGGTGGACCAGCTGCTTCACAATTCCCGTAATTATCGTGTGTACGGACTGCGCTGCAAGGATACCACTCACGTAGGTAGAAGTTGAGATATCACACACGTTCCACCCGACTGCGGATGTGAGTTCGAGTGTTCCCCCTAAAAACGGGGAAACGCTGAAACGATGAAACATATGTGTTAGGAACTCAGGTTTGATGATTACTATATAGTGAAGATAGGCGTATTTAGGACTCGTTGTATACTATTATGCATACTGTCAGCGGGCCAATCTACCTATTTCACGGAGTGTGTGCATTTCCGTCGTCTATCTCTTCTGACCGAAACCGTTGATGAAAACTTCGAGTTTTCCTATGAAGGTCGATCAAAATGGTTTTCTTGAACCATATCGAGTTGTCTACTCAGGCACGCCATTTCTTCTCTCGGCCGAACTTCTTTCAAAACCTTCCACATTATCTCTAGCTGGATTACAGCATAACAACGCCCACTCCACTGCCCGCATCATGAATTCTGTTCAACTTATCCACGCCACCTGCGATATTGTTCGCCTTGTAGTTGTACAAATAATAATGTAACTGACCATCGCCGGCTCCGAATTTCTGCTCTTCTAAGAACAAAGTGTTATCCATTAGCGTCAACGCGTTGAAGACATCAAATTTATATTTCTTGGCAATGATAAGTGCGTCATGAACGAGCTCATTGAGACGTTTGCCGAGATCAGCTCTAGATGCTGATGGGTCAAGAGCAAGGGCTGAGGCATAATAAAATAGATAAGCGGCGCGAACGTTAGTGTGCTTGGGGTTGCCAATGACGGATGATTCGAGGCAATAGAAAGAAAAGAAATCAGTGAGTTTCTTCGTCGTGGGGTCCTAGAGGATATGTTAGTTTGTAGTGTAATGAGAACCAAATGCTAGAAAATTACCTCAACGACATAACACCAGATGACTTGTTCAGCAGGGGCATCAATCTTGTTGAACAGCCAATGTTCTATCTCCTCCCGAGTGAAAACTGGCGCCATATCAAATTTCGCCAGGTAATTTTTGCAAAGTTCCAGGACACCGTCAATGTCTTTGGCTTCCATAGGTCTCAATCCTTTAGTGGATGTGTTGGATGGTAGAGCAAATTTACGAACTTGTCGATCTGGCGTACTTCCAGGAGGCAGTGGACTGAATTTGACCTCGTGTAACTTCTTCCAATCCAACGATCGATGGTAATATCTACATGTACTGACTGGTTTAGGTAAAACCACACCAGCAGTGTATATTGCCTGCCATGTTCCTTCCAGGTTACATCTACGTGTGATCTCTTTGATGAGAACGGGCGCTAATCTCTTCGCTCGAAGCTTCTTGTGGATACAGAGGAAGTTGACCTCAGCGGCTTTAAGGGTCTTATTTCGTACTCGAAGTGCGACTGGAATAGCTGATATAAAGGCTACTAGCTTTCCAGATACGGTAGCTCGAACACCAGCGTGCCATTCCTTACTCCAACCTGGTGACATAAGTGCCCTAAATTGTTAGTAAAAGCCGTTCCAAAAATTATATTTATGTCTTACCATCTGAGGAATGACTTCGAGTAGTTGAATCGAAACATAGCTTCATCATCTTCAACATAGTGGCCGTATAATAAATCAAAAACTTCTTGCAAAGCCTCGTCACTTGTCATATCCATTGTAACCCAATGGAATCCAGCTACCAATGGACCTGGTTCCTTAGGAACTTGTTCCACATCAATAATCTTGAATGGACCCTCTTCAATAATTTCAGAGTTTTCTCCAAACTTAGGAACAGGTTGCGTTTGCCAAAACTTGTATGCGCCCATTTCCTTAACGTTCTTTCCACTCGAGGCCAATCCAGTCATGATATCTTCCAAGCTAAGCTTTCGCACAGCTTCTGTAGCCTGCTTCGAAGAAAGCTCGCCATCCACAGCACCAAGTTGTTGTGCGAGTGCAGGGTTTAATGCGAGGATATCTTGAATTTGAGATTTGCTAAGACCGGCGACAGCTTTTGAGAGGTCTTCTCTGGTAGGTTTTTCGCTTGGTCCATCTGAGGAAGATCCCACTCCTAATGCGGCCTTTACCTTCTTTCGCTTTGACTTCTTCTTTTTACCAGTAGCTGGTGTGCCAGTTGCGCTGGTGGTTGTTTCGTCATTGTCTTCTTCATTTTCGGATTCGACTTGTGCTTGGGTTGAGGAAGATTCTTCAGGGGTATTTTCAGATGCAATTTCTTTGCCCTTAGGCTCGAGGGGTGTAGAATCTGCCATTTTTTTTTTTGGTTAATGTATAGAAAAAAATAGGGTTGTAATACTGGATAGGAATGTAAGGTGTTCTTAAATTTGGAAGTTGGAAGCTAGTTGGGCGGGGTTATGACGCTAAATTTTTGATTTAAGACAAAAAGCCCGACGAGTCCAAAATGGGCAATTCAAATGGTCCACTAAATACTAAAGGGGAAGCGGTGAAGCGATTTTATATTTTACCATATCTACCTACTCAGTTCACGTGGGCTCTGGGCACACCTACCTAGGTATTCATCTACACTATCTAGGTAGATAGGCACTATATATACTATTGCTGTAGAATATGCCCAATACGTAAAAGAAATAAACTGTTGGGCAAAGTGAGTAGGTATCAAAAGTAATTTATTATAGTGTCATGTCTCAAAATGAAAATCATTTATTTGTCCTCTTGACTCCTTTTATTTTATACCTAGGTAGGTACTTATATATACAGCAAATTTATATATATAAATGGCACTCAAATGGTACATTTTTCGTACCTTGATCACCAATGGCCTTCTCATCATGGTATTACCCCTCCGTTGTCAAGACCAAATGCTTTAAACTATAACATCGGGAAGTCAGTAATGGCCTGCTTTCAATGTGCAAAAGGGCTATGGATCAAATGAGGAGAGCGAATGAAGCTTCCAAACAGAGCCAGACTCTCCAAAGGGGGATCTTCAGGATATGATGTAAGGAATCTGTTCAGAAAGTGAAGAGGGATATCATAAACATTAGAAAGCTGTGGAGCGCAAAAAGGAAAGGGGCTGATTAAGCTTACAACTGCTAGGGATAGAGGCGCGTAGGTGAGGACCGTACTATGAGCTAGAATCCAATTAGCAAGAACATAAAATCACTTCCCCGGTGGTCTGTGATTACTTACCTCCATGCGCGACTATTTCTTGTCGAATGATCTTATCACTTCCAGTCTTCCAAGTCGAAATGAAAGCACCATCACCCATATCAATGGTATTCCGCGCTTTCATCTTCTCCAACAAGTCTATGCCTATCCCACTTTCCATAGTACCATTTGCTGCTGCTGCAAATAACCCTTGTGAATGATACCATGGAATCTCATAATCATCTAAAGCATGAATAATAAATAATCGCACCCGCTTACTAATTTTCACAAAATTCGTAAGGCGTGAGGTGGAGGGCCATTTGTCGTTCACATAGCTGATGAAGAGTTTCTGCAGCGCAGGGTATGGACGCAACGGTGACAGCACTGGTATCCAGCCGGCGATGGAGTAACTGGTCAGTAAGTTTGAAACATCTGTAAATCCGGCGACAAGTACAACGCCCGCAAATTCAGTTTTTTGCATGGCAAAATGCTCTACAACGCCACAAGCAACTGCTGTTCCTAAACTCTGACCTAGAATCACAATTCGAGATGACGGAATTTTGGCAATGTTCATCGCCCAGTCTACTGCCGAGATACCATCTAAGATGAGTCCTTCCTCGGTAGGGAAACCAGTGGAGCGGCCAAATCCACGATAATCAATGGCTAAAATGTGAATATCTGAGGTACTTCCGTCAGGCATCGCACGATATGAAGCTGTTCGCTCTCCCTGAGCCACGTTTCCAAATGTCTGTCTTACAATCAGCTGATAGGCTCACATATCAGAAAAAAACCATTCATACCCCGTGAACTTTCATCGTTAGCGCATAGAAGAGAGATGATTTGGACAAGACTTACAATTGATAATAAGTCGAGCGTTTGGATCATCTCTCAATAGTTCGAATCCCTTCCTGTGACTTATATCGTTCACGAACCCCGAAGGTTGCTTCAATATTTCCGATTCGTGCTTAGCATAAAGGCCCAGGGGCATTATATGCCAAGCGTAGATAGTCTCCCCATCCACAGTACTGAAATTGAATGGCGATACCTGATTCTCTATGATAAAATTCAGCAATGGAGGATATGTATGTGGCCAATACTACTGACTAGCGAAGCCAAACTTTTCTGGCTTATCTATGTCTGTTGCCCAGGCCTGTGCCAGATGTAACTTGTGCACGTACATAACACTTGAAGTATGAGCAAAAGGACATATACATTATTGAATTGGGATGTTTGACTTACTGTCTTTGCAGCCATGGATTTATCAAGGCAAGCAATGCTAAAGCATAAAACAAAATTCCAAGAAAAAGAGTCAGGTATGCTTTCTTGAAGATAGGCGCCAGGGGAGCCATGCTGTGAACGACAAAGGCTTAAGACAGGAAAAGCTAGAGGAACAGGGTAAAGAAGGTCAGACTGATTTTATAAAGGGAATTTATCAAATAATCTGCTGTAAACATTTTAAGAGAGAATACTGAGTATATATCAACTTGTTGGCCATGAGAAATAGATCCGTTGCCCCTCAGTCGCGCGGATAACGCAATGATAGAAGAAGATTACGACGAATAGATAGATCCCATTGATTGAACTATAAAATGTGATGAAAAACAAGGAATTGATCATTGACTACCGGTATCTATGAATAACATAGCTTTTGTACTACAGATACCTAGGTAGATATATGTTTGTGGGTGTGTCCGGAGTACGGGATGATAACATCGATAGAATCGATAGAAAAAGAACTTACAATATCTCCCTGTGAAGCTTCAATGATCCTTCTTCTCTATGAATTTCTCTTCACACTTCATTAACTTTCAACTATGATCTTTCAGTAAAAGGAATTCCAAAAGTCGTCGTAGTCTAACTGAAGTTGTACTGGCTGCAAAGTGTAGGTTGTAGGATCACTCGGTTGTTTGACTGAAAGAAGAGAAATCCCAAAGTTTGATGTTCCAGGGCGCTGCTTATGATCACTCTCGCCGCGCTTCAACTTTATTTCACTTCACTTCACACTTCACTACTGCACTTACCACAACTTCCACTCATCCTTATTTAATTACTTCTTCCACCACAAAAATCTGTTAGACGCGTATTCAAATAAATCGATTATTGTAACAAAACACTGAACCCTCCAAGATTTCTTCAAAATAAGCAAAAAATCATGGAAAGAAAGAGAAAACTACCTGCGAGGTCTTCTCGTGGAGGAGAGCCTGCGAACAAAAAACGAACTGCTACTCCTCCAGATCGATCAATTTCAGCAACTCCACAACCACCCATTGAAGAAACTCTTCCAAAGAGCATTGTTGCCGGTATGCCTTTGCCTACTGTCGATGAGCCTCAATCCGACAATCTTTCTTCTAAAGATTTTCAAACAATTTCCGAAAGGTAAGTTTTCTACTCGATGCCCAGTTTATTGAAGCTGGTGCCAACATTTTTACAGCGGAGTTCTTGCGGAATCACTACAAAGATCACGACAGAAATGGGTCAGCGAAGGTATATTCGAGAAGTATTGGACGAAGCCGACAAAGAAGAAGGGTGTTCCTGCAGAACCTCTGAACAATCCAGGAAAGGATACGATGACGAAGCTTGGAACATGCCAAATCACCATCGAACCTCATGTATTCGATGCTACTATGTATGCTATTAAAGAACCAAAGTCTGCCTTTCAATCTACTCAACAACAACAAATGTATCGCCCAATCATTCAATATGGCCCTCCGAATGGGGTTATGCCACCACTTGCTCCCACACGAGCACCAAGTCCGGTACAACAAAAACCAATCCAGACAACACAACCAACAGTACAAACTATGACTCCAAATCATCCTGCGCCGACCGCCCCAATGGTTTTGAATCCTCTTCCTCCTGTGCAAGCACCACCGATGAGTAGCGCTCCAATGAATGGACAAACCCCTGCACAGGGTCCAAATAACCCGAATACCCATTTATCTCAACCGATTAGCACAGCCCAACCAGTCCAACCAGCCCAGCCAAACAAGAGTACAGATCCTGTTATTCAAATGTTGGCAGAGAGAGCTGCGACCGATCAGCAGTTGAAGGGCTTAATGAGAATCGTGGCAAATGGTGAAGCAACATCTTCTGAACTGAGACAGTTTCAAAACCACATTGATGAGTTGAATGCGATATCAAAGGCACGCCAAAAGGCTGCTGCTCAATCCGCCGCCCAACCACCCATGAATGCCAACTCGCAACCACCACCACCACCACCACCACCACCACCGTCTACAAATCAACTTGGTGGGCCACCGAATGCACCAGTCACTAAACCTGTTCCACCACCGACACCCGCTCCTATTAGCGCACCTCCTCAGCAACCTCAGGCTCTTCGATCGAAAGGTCCGGTAGCTCCACCTAAGCCAGATATCTCTGGTGTTGTGTTCGAGTTCAATGGCGGTAACGGTGATCGCTACCTTTTCCCGAAATACAGCATCCTTGACTATCTTCCCGGTGGACAAGTCATAGCCTCATTCCTCATTGTCCGTAAAGGTAGTAGCAGCGATTCCCCCTCGTATGACCCGGAGCTCGATTATTACCAGCCAGTTACAATTCGTCTCTATACTCACCAAGGCAAACAACTCGACTCGTTACAAAAGGTCGTTGCTTCCCCGGACGAAGTCCGTAGATATATGGAGGATATCATGGATAACACAACAAGAGCCGAATATGTTCTATTGGCCATGCGTCTGCCTAAGGACAGTGAACCCGAAAAGGAAGGCACACCTACAAATTCTTCAGATCAGCCAGAGTCGGACGCCAACAACTCTAATTTACCACTGTGGCAAACTACAAATGGACCACCACCTCCACCAGTAGCAAAGCTACCAAGGAAAATTCTCACGGAAGAGGAAAAATACCAATCTTTTATTAAATCAGTTAGTTCTACTTGAATATGTCTTTAGAATAGGCAAGACATTTTCATTTGTTTGTATTAATATAATGGGACGGCGCAATAATATGGAATGAAACGGGAATATGGATGGATCTGGATACTGGAAAACGGTGGGGAAAGATGGAGATACTCAAAAGACATTTTTACAAAATGATGGGAGGCGAACAGGGGGCTGGATGGGATGGCGTATCAAGGCATAGGAAAGCCCATTTACTTATATCATGGTCAAAGATTTCTTTTGATTCACGGTCTAACTTATATTGATTTAATGCACTGAGGTATGACAGTTGAAGGTTGAGGAAATCATCATGAATAGCGGGTATAAATGTATGCTAGGTTGAAGGATGATGGGCAGGCAACCAAATTAGGCGACTAAATTAGGGGAGATAATACAACTATGCGGGCTGTGAAGCCCTTCTATCACCATGGGAGTTCAATGTATGATTGTCTTCACTCTCCTTTGCTTGCCCCGATATGTCAAATAATCACATGTTTGAAATGTATCATTATATCCTCGCTTCCCTCATTTGTTTCTCTCCTTTGCTTTCTTCACGTCAATCAAACCCTGATCATCCACTTCCACTCGCGCCTCAATACCTCCCATCTTGCAAGCGCAAAAGCTAAACCGGACAAAATAAGTACAAATCCGAAAAAGGAAATGAAAAGGGAAGGAGCTACTCGGGAGAGTGTAATGGAAGCGAGAGGAACACTGAGGAAACATCTATATTCAGGGTGTTAATAATTGCCTTTGATCTCGTGAAGTTGGATGGGAAGTTACGAAAGGAAAGGGAGGGAGAAAACATACGCAATGGCGACTCCAACCTGGCTGGCGCCCCACCACCTCGCATACACATGCGACGGACACAGCGCGGCTATGCAAAGGGGGGCTGCGCTCATGACGGCGCCGGAACCGAGGCCAGAGAGAGATGCGTAGAGGTAGAAGAGGATGAGTGATGTGGAGGAGGCGCTGGTGGGGAGAAGAGAAGTAGGTAGGAAGAAAGCGAAGTTCGCGAGGAGCGAAATGAATATCAGACAGAGAAAGACGGTATTGTAGGGGCCGAGGTGGTCGGAGAGGGGGCCGGAGATGAGACGTCCGAGGATGGAGCCGCTGCGTCGTGGGGTTAGTTGTGGGCATTTTTCATTTTTGCGGGAATAGAATGTGGAGGTGATTAGGGGAGGTGAAGAAGGGAGACTCACGCGTTTACAATTGCGACAACGTTGAAGGAAACAGAGGTTGAAAACCCCTGTTGCAATGCGTATGTGGGGAGGAGACCTATGGCGCCTACGAGTACGAATTCGAAGACTTGAGCAAGGTATTGTTAGTCGTGTCAATTTTTGCCAATATGTTGTTATTAGTATGGGAGAGAGGCGTTAGGGCAGATTTAAATGAAGGTGATGCACTTACGCGCGATACCAGCCATACACCAGAGAAACCTTCTATCACGCAATAAACTCCAATCTCCCTCGACCTTTTTCTCGTGCCAGAACTTCCACCACGGAGCTTCATTTCTGGTATTGGTCGAAGCTGTACTGATATTACAATCATCATCCTGCCCCCGGTGTCCGCACTCATTCCGAGTTCCCCTTTCTCGCAACCCCCCACAAGGCAAGAAAGCCAAAAATCCCACTGCAACCAGCACTCCCACACTCCCAGCCACGATTCTCATAGCATCGCCCCATTCCAAGCTTTCCAGCACAGCTTGGAATACAAACGTAAAAAGGATTCCACCAGCCGGATTCCCCACCAACGCAATGCCTGTCGCTAGTCCTCTGTAGCCTGTTCCTTCAAAGGCGTTTAACATCGCGTTCGCTACCGTACACAGGAGCGCCATGCCTATGGCACTTAGAACCCCATATACCAAGAGAAAATGAAACAGAGAAGAGCATATTGAGAGGAGAAGCAGGGAGAGAATGTATATGAGAGAGCCTGGGATTAGAAGAGGAAGAGGGCCGTAAGTATCGTATATGGGACCAAGAGGGAAGAACAGGAGTAATGTGAAGAGAATGTTGAGAGCGGGAATGAGGGAGAGAATCGGGAGTGGGGTATTGGGGAGGAGATGTACAGATATGTGTGAAAGGAGGATGCCAGTGCTATTGTAGAAACCCCATGTCGAAAGGGTGAGGGTGAAAGAGGAGATGATTGTTAAGATAGGGTTGAAGGAGGGAGAGTGAGCTCTATATGAGAGTGCTGGCGATACAACAGTGATACCCTTTTCCGGGTCATTCGTACTTGATAATGGAGGTTCTGGAGATTTTATGGGTGGATCGATAACTTCGACAGCGATAATTGGAAAAGATCTGGAGGGTTTCGATACAGCCATTGTCCCAGTTCTTCACATTGAATATCTCTGAGTTTTTGATAAAATGTCTCAGAATTCAATCGACTCTTTAAGGTAGTTCTGTGAACAAAGTTCCACGCGCTAGGATTGTAACATTTCAATCAACAAAACAGAAATGACATTCAGAAGCTGAACACACAATATACAAGTATACACAATCACAACAAGCCGCGACAACCGCCATCTGTATTCATAACATGCAGTACAACATCTCGTACATGTACACTTCATCTGCTGCGCTTGCTTTACTTACTTTTTGCATACCTGCTCTCTTGGATGCACATAAGGAAGCAAAAGGAGCCAAGGGGCAGCATGAAATAGGACAATATCTCCGGGGCGAAAGTGCTTTATGCAAGCACGACATGTGTGCATAGTACGTACATGTAAGGAATGCGGTCCAGGAACCAACGCATGCGCCTAGCCTCGCTGGTATGGCATCTGGGCGCCTACCAGGAGCGAAAGAAATATGGAGAAAGCGGCCGTTTGCATGTACCGCATTGAACGGAACAACGCGCCGTAAAACTTTTGTTGATGAGGATATTTCGGAACGAAACTCGATTGTACGGAGTGAAGTGGTTAACTGTTTTGGATACCGAGTTTGCGCTGCCCGAGTGTAGAATTTTTGACAATTCAAACCCACGGTAATTTGGTTCGAAAACTTGGCAGGGCCGAGTTCGAAGTTACAATTGATGGTTGGATGAAGTCTGCATCAAGATAGTATGCAATAAAGTTTGAACAAAGTCAATACTCGTGCTTCTAGACCGCTCTTTGCCACCTCTTTCCTTTTGACATTTAACAGTAAGTAGGGCGTTGTCCGCACCTTGTGAAGATCAAACGATTGGTTGTAAAGTACAGCTTTCTGATATTCGAACTTTGTTTGTATGTTAAACGTGACATTATTGAAACTTGTGGTAGGCATCACCTCAATATAAAATACCACCCAATGTGAGTATACATCACCCTAGCAAGGCCGCGCTATGCAAACTCTCAAATATCAAACAAAATCCTTCAACCACGTAATTGGACCCAGATTTAAGTAATACCCCACGTTTACTCTCCAAAGAAATTTCGAGGATCAAGGGCCTTTACATCCACACCTTCGAGCTCATCTCTCATCACCATTCCAGCAAGAATCTTTCCAGTTCCTTGGGAATTTTGCACTCCCCACTCATCGTGTCCAGTCGCTATCCATAGTCCTGTTACACCTGGGACACCTCCTACGATTGGGCCTACCGCTTCTCCCTCTGCATGTTTTTGAATTTGGGGCCTGAAGCATGCTTGGCCTAGCACGAACTCACCATTTTTAATTTCTGGGGAAATTGTCGATGCAGCGTTTCGTATGCTCGCAACCATACTCGGGTCCACTAGGACTTTATCTGTACTTTCTGGTAGTGGTGAATAATCGCTGGGGCCACAAATATAAACAATCTCTTCGGGGTCAAATGGTGGGCCGGGACGAGGGTAAATTTCTATGTTATCTATGATGGTTTCCTTGTGCTTCCATTGCATAGAGTCATTCTCCTTGTACTCTGGGGATCCTTTCGAGATTGGCGGGTCGAAAATCGGGAATAAAACGTAAGGACTCAATGGTTTTGAAGGTTTCATCAAGATACTATGGCTCCTAACGCCATATACTGGAATACGAGGAAGCAATTTAGATGACCAGGGACCAGCTGCAATGATTGTATCAGTTGCATGAATTTGTCTCTTAGTTCCATGTTCACTATACTCGACGGAATGGACTGCTTCTCTGTCCGAAGAATAATCAATCGATGTAGCGGGTGCTATAATGACCCTCACACCTTTAGCCTGTGCGAGGTTCAAAAGATATCTGGTGAGGGATTTTGGATGAACTTGAGCAGTATTGTCTGGTTTTCCAATCTCGGAGAATTCTTTGATGCCAGATCCATTAATCCATTTCAATGTTTCATAGCGATCGATACTTTCATTCGTTGAAGTGTTGCTTCGAGTATCAAAGGCCACATCAGCGCAGTGAACACGACGGTAACCCCAACATAAAGTCCCCTTATACTTTTCAGCGAGTTCGGTGTGCAATTTGAAACTAAGAGGAGCGAGACAAGAGGGTGTTGCCCATGATGCTAACAAGCCTGGTTGGATTTAGAACATAGTTCAGTATATGATCCAAGTTTCTGGGGACCATTGCACTTTCGTGCAAGAAGTTCAAATCCTGTATCACTAACCTCCAGCTTTCCCAGAAGATCCCCCGGCTATTTCTGTAGCTTCTAGAATTGTAATAATATGAATCGATGGATCATACAGTCGGTGTTGAGTTAGCCAGTAAGCTGTAGAAACACCAATGATACCACCACCTAATTCACATTAGGAAGAGATCTAAGAAAGACCAGCTGAAAGTACCTATGATAACAATATTTTTGGCATCTTGTCCAATGTCACCCATCTTGATAATCTGAAAGAATGGTCGTGAAAGGATTCCAAGTTCTTGCCAAGACAACGAAGAAGTTTTCAAGGAATGTGTCTTTTGGAAGTCAGAAGTTGATGGGGGGATCTTGTATAACATAATATATCTTACATATTAGCTAACAAGTTTGAATGAATGGTACCAAGATCCTCGAACTGATCAAGCTCCATACAATCAATGCTCGTGGTATCATTCCAAGCCAAACGAAGCAGGTGACTTGAAGGCATTCCCTGTACTTGCAGAATAAGGTTCAACGTATGATTCGACGATGAATCAAATTTGGAACTCTCGGCTATTGCCCGCATTGAGTTTCCATGGCTTCGGCGGTACAATTGAGTAATACCTTTCTTTTTGAACAGAAGCTGCGTCGACGTCTTACAATTGAAGGGTTCTGTCAAGTAAACCCCCAAGGCGGTCAAATCAATGGCAGAATTGTCGTGACTTTAGGTTGGTGTAGGGTACCCTACTCCTACTCCTACCTCTACGAGCCTACCTCTGCACGTGCTCTGGTGCTCCCTACCTCATCAGTCTACCTCACTACTCATGCGCGATGAACGAAGTAAATTGCACACTAATTAAGCAAAACCTTATATTCAATGTTTTAATCCAATTTTGAAAATCAAATGCGTTCAATGTTCCAATTCACATCCAACAATTGAATACTTTTCGTGTTCTAAGTTAGATTGGAGATTCGAATACGTTTGAGGTTTCAAGTCAGTTGAGATATTCAAATACATATCTGACAAAACCATTCTGGTGTGGTTTACGTTGTCCATATGGAGCTTACCCTCACTGTTTTGCTCTTTGCACCTCCTCACTATGGCTTTAGTTATGTCAATATCGAGACAGAAGCATATTGAAGTTAAAGTTACTGTAGCACCACATGCAGATTGACAAGAGACTGCTATTGACAGTACCCTGGGCTACCCCTAAAGAAAGGGCAATTTCCATACATCTCCAGTCCAACAATTCGAAAGTTCGAGATTGTTAGGAGTTCGCGAGGAAAGAAAAGCAGTCGATGATGTCAAATTTGGTGCTGTGACAATCTTAGTGATCTTGGTTCGTTCGGCGCAATCGTACCGCGCATGAATATCTCGTCCTTTGGGATGCTACCCAAAAGCAACAGCATCTGAACGGCCAGGTCTCACGTTTTCGCAGGAAATATTTAGTCTCAAACGCAAAAGGCGGCGCCACATTCTCAACTTTCTAAGACACTCTAATCTTGCCAAGAAAACGTTGAGATTTTGGTGTGTTCACATATGGTCGATCTAAATCGCATTATATATTTCATTTCGTTTTCAGCACTTAGGTCACCTGCATTTCCTACCATCGTCGACGCAAACACTTTTGAATAGATTTCTTTATTTGATTTTCTTTATTTCCTGTTAAATATTTCCTCACAATAATTACCAGTGGTATTTCGAGCACTTTCTTCTAAAGCACATACACCTTCAAACACAATGGCAGAGAAAATTATACAACTAGAGCCGACGATGGAACAAAAGCCACTTGCTATTCCGCAAGACCAACAGCCCCAGGAGCAAGAACCGCCACAAACGAGCTATTCTAGCCCTGACGTCGTTGAGCAGTCAGAATGGTCAAATAGTATCTGGAATTGCTTCTCTCCAAGCTCACTTTGTACTTAACCCCCAATCCCGCAATTTTGACCGTTCCAACCAAACTAATGCTCTCGAACCTCAGGTCTCAAAGCGTTCTTTTGTCCATGTTTTGTTTATGGCAAGACTCAACATCGGCTCAACAAAGATCCCAATCTGATGGGATATTCACGATTTAATAATGACGTATGTTGTTATATGACAAATGGTTAGTTTCATACAAGCTGACTTCTGATAGTGTTTTATATGGGCGGGTGCTCAATGGTGCGGTCTAGGAGCCATACTAACCGTTCTTCAACGACGCCAAATTCGTACGGAATATGGGATTGGAAAAGCAGGAGAGGGAGAGATTAAGGACATAGCTTTGAGTTGGTGTTGTCATTGTTGTGTTCTGATGCAACAGGAGAAGGAGGTTATCATGAGGAATCAGGGTAGTGATGTTTTTTCGCAGGGTTATCAGAGGACGGAGCCAATGGCGATGACACAAACCGATTGATGATAGAGGGGCTTTAACAGGACGGCAAAATTGGGATACCAAATCACTCAAATGAAATCATGCATTGAAAGCACTTATAATCTAACACCTTATAATAATTTCAATGTCAATTTCAATCCAAAAAATGTGTGATATGGTACACATACATATGGATAGATCTAACTCTTATGAGTATACTTGTTAACCTTTGACTCAAGATAATGATTGTCTAATTTGAAATCGACTGTTGAAAAAGTACCTAATTTCGATGTTCCAGATTTTTCGTCCTGCTGGAGAGTGCAGTGGAAGTTTGGGTGGTGAAAAGGGTGTCATGGTCGGATTGTGATATCTGAAATAGAAACACGTATTGAGGAGCACGATGATACCCATCCGATTCAGTTACTGATTCTCTCAATATCGAGTGTAAATTTAATAGTCCGCAATCACTAACACGCTTGTCTTCTTGGTATCAATTCCCATCCCAGATTACAATCCTAAACGCCATAACATCAATCCTTTCTACCTCCTCACTCAAACCCCCCTCTTCCTCTTACCCTTCCCGGCCTCCACCTCTTCACCTTCTACCCCATCCCCCGTCCTCTCAACCCTCTTACTCAAAATAACATAATCACTCTCCAACACCTTCCCCCCCTTCAGCCTCTTCGGTTCCGGACTATACTCATCCTTCTCATAACCAAGCTTTCTGTAAAACTTCAGCGCCGCTTCATTAGCGGTGTAACATGTTAGCATTGTTTTTTCGACACCGGGAATGGCGCGCGCAATGTTGGTAAAGATGGACATTAGATGGGTGCCTAGGCCTGTGCTGTGAGGATGTTAGTATTTAATTAATTAGGGACATGATAGAGAGGATGCAAGTATTAGGAAAGAGTGAGACAAACCCGCGTAATTCATCCATGAGATGTATTTCATAAAGATAAAGCACTTTGATGCCATCCTCAAACGTAGGCATAAAACTCATAAATCCCTTGATCTCTCCTTCGCCTTCTCCTTCCTCCCCAGATTCTTCCACAATTATCTCCTCTTTCACTTTCTCCGAGTCTCCATGATTCTCCTTTCCCTCCTCATCCTCATTCTCATCATCCTCCCACTCTCCCTCTCCCTCTCCCTCACAAACCCCAAGATCCACCTCCCTCACAACCAAATACCTCAAATCCCACAACTCCATTTCCTTCCTCTTCCTTCTCTCATTCCACCCCCCTTTACTCTCCCTATAATGCTTCCCCGACGTCTTCTCAACCAACTCCAAACAAGCCGTTAAATCTCCCCGGCGTAGCGTACTAGGTTTATACAAACCTAGTTTATAAGATTTCACCGCTTCATCTTCAGATTTAGGCGACGTTTTATAGAGAGCATATGAAAATCTACCAGATGTTAAAAATGCAAGGCTCAATAGGCAAAAAAAATAAATGAAGGAGAAAATATACCGAGGAGGCATGTAATCACGTTCAAAGTCCTCGAGAGATTTCGCGCACGCGATTGTGATGGAATCCGAAGTAGACATTTCTGCTCTTTTTTGATATCCGCAATTGGAAATTTTGATGTTATGTCTATGATCAAGATTTAATACACAATTGCGATATAATTTCTCCAAGTGATAAACTCGTTTCTTATTTCGAATTAACTACCTATCCAGCAAACGCGTCTAGATGTTCTAGACAATCTGCCCCGCGACGCGAAATCCCGCCCCGCCCCACCATCCACCCATCCCTCTTCATCTGATAATCATCCTTTCTTTCCCCAAATTGATATCTCAAACCGTCCGCTCCCTCTAATTCCTCACCATATACCCAAACCCTTGTATATCAACACAAAATGCGCACTCCTCCATTGCGAACCTATCTTCGTCTCGGCAACATCACTCCCACAATTCGTTCCCATTCATCCGCCAAACCCCGGCGGCCATCGAGTAAACTCGGTCCTACCGTGTCCCTGGATCATGTACGTCCTGTTCTATACATAGATATATGAAAAATAATAGAGTTTAATAGATAGATAGTTTCTCCAGAGATCCAAGGCTATTTCACTTTATAGACGGATTCTCCGGGATTGTCGACGGATTCCTGATGCGGGGTCTAGGGAAGAGACGAGGAGGTTTGTGAGGGATGATTTTGAGAGAAATAGGGGAGTGACAGATCTGGTGGGTTTAGTTTCTTCTTGTTTGGTTGGGGGAGGTGTTAAGTCAGTCTCGAGATTGGGAAAGTTGGAAGAGCACAGTTCGATGTGAAGTGGCAATGAAAGCTAACAAATGCATGGGCATGTAGAGCCAAATCAAGTATTTAATTGGTACAGGTAAAACGCAGTGGGAAGGAATGGAAAGGTATATCACTGGGATATGATGTATTATCTGGATTGTGGGAAAGTGATTTACGGTGGGAAAAAGGTTGTATATCATCTACATGCATTGATATGGAGTAGCTATGGAGTACGGGGTATTGGAAAATAATCATTGAGGTTTGTAGATGGCGTGGGCAAACTTCTATTAAGGGCGAAAAAAAAAGTATATAAATCCTCACAAGGCCATGTATGTTCATTTACCTGGCTTGTGGATTTTATCTGTTTGTATTCTTTTCTGATCGTGTATGTGCGGAGGTGATTCTTTGCTCTGCCAACATATCTACCATTTCCCTCAACTCCATACCCGGTGTCTAATGCGTACTCTTTATACAGAGCGCTACATATATCGTACATCTCACTCCTCATAGCTCTTTCGTCAGAAGCTCAAAATCCTCATGGTTGTGCGCAACCCGCAATTCCGCAACATATTCGATTGAAGTTTCTCGTTCTCTGCTCTCCAACCTGGCATTTCGCATCCTGTATGGATTCAATCATCTATTTTCCTTGTCTCTGCTTGTGCTTAGGATTCAATGAACAAATGATATAAACATGTCCTTTCCCTGATTTTCCGCCCTTTCTTCTGACGCTCTGTAGTGTTACCGTGTTAGCATTCACACATCTAGTCCCTCACAGTCACAAATCCTAAGAAACATTCCCCGAGTCGTTTCTTCGCTGTCTTATACAATTCCTCCTATCTCAATTCCCGCACAACCCAAATCCTCTTTCCCAGGAATAAACACAAAACGTACCTTGCACCCCTCACACAACTTTTTCACTGAACTCCTAACCTTCATGCCCCTGACTTGTTCTGCCCCTTTTCCACTCGCGCCCAAACTCGCACTCTCCTTCGCCCTCTCCATCAAAGCCAATGTTGGTCTCTTCGCCATCTGCATCGAAGCAAAACATCTTGCGCCAGCCAATTGTGTACTTTGAACTCGTGCAAAAGCCGGGAAAACCATGCGCGCTGTGCGAAGAAACATTGTCGAGGGTATCATCTTATTGATTCTGAAGTGTATTTGATATATCGAGAGGTATCCGCTGACCAAATTGCTCGTTATTGCGTTCTTGGAGTCGAGTGAACTGGTATCGCAAATGGAGGGACTGAGGATTTTGGAATGACGCTAGTGCACGGCCGTTTTCCACGGATATTACTCCCGGTGAGCTTACTCTCTTTTAGAGGTGAGAATCTAAAGTCAAAGTTCTTGAACTTGAACATCCGAAAATATGAAATTAGTACCAAGCAAAAATCAATATTTGAACATAACGTTCCGAGTCTCGGCGAGCAAAATTGTAAAGTTGTCTGTCTATTCGACTAATGTACACCAGACGACGACTACAAAAACTTTCCAAACCACTCCACCAAAACCCCATAAGCCCTCTCATACTCCCCCCTCTTCACCTCATCCTCCAAATACGCCCTTGCACTCAAAAACCCATGTACCTGATCCTCAAACGTCTCAACGTATTTTTCCACCTTCAACTCTTTCTCATAAGCATCCATATCTTTCCTTTCCTCCTCCGACGCTAACACCACGTGAGGAATCGTAATCTTCCCCGCGTCTTCTACATCCATCATACCGGGATGCAGTTGGGCTGATGCTTTCCATGGACTGTTTGCACCGGATGTTATGGCGATGACTTTTCCGCCCCAGCAGTACTATATCATCAAGTCAGTTCTTGATTGTATTAAGAAAATACCGAGATGACAGCGAAAGAAAAAACATACCCCCACGGCACCCCAACTTTTCTCTCCATATTCCTCCTCAATGTCCTTCAAAATACTCGGAATCCTCTCAATTGCAATATCTGGTTTCCTAGGAGCAAACCAATCCATGAGTGATTTCATTTGTTCATCAGTCACAGGCGGATACCTAAAAAATCCCATTAGCATTCCCATTTCCACAATGGCAAACACCGATGTCCACTTACCACTCCAGCTTCGCCGGTTGTCCTTCAAAGAAATCTGGCATGAAGACTTGATATTCCTCCCCCGATCCTTGAGCCAGAATATCTGCCCCTTGAATGGTTTGTGGATAGTATCCAAAGATATCGTAGATGACCAGTATGGCTTTCTTCGCAGATGGCGGCCCAGAAACATCTTTGGGGTTTATCAATAGCTGTAGTGTATTCCTATTGAATCGGAGCGACACTCACAAGTTTTCAGACCGCCAATGGTTTCATAGGTACCTTTAGGAGTATATCCTTGCGAAACGACCGGTGGGATGTTGCAGCATGCGGCGCTGTGGCCGTTGATCGATTGCATGGTCATTTAATGAATGGGAACGGAAGAAGCTAGATTGTATTTGTTGGAAAGTGCCATCTATAGCCTTACATTTATAAGTTACTTGCGCTTGGAATCACGGGATGGCTTGTACGTACAACATTCTTGAGGTGGAGTTCATGCTGACATGAAGATATCGGCGTGGTGAGTAAGACTGAAGTGTGAGGGACAAAGGTGGGGTGGAATCACGAAACCATTCCCTTTTGCCAGACGAATTATGACTACAGTTCGCGTTGCTTTTGAGGAAATGCAATGGCGAAACCCAAAGAAAAAAGAAGATCGAGACGGAAGACAGCAAGATGATACTCAACAGAGCGATCAGAGTATGGTCATAATAAGTATCTAATTAATGATAGATATTACAAAAATCTATATCTCTCTTGATAACGAGCTACATAGCTTCAGATATAGAGATATCGAATATGATTCTTCCTCCCCTCTTCCGACGCTACTCTAACAACATACTATATACAAAGTCCAGCTTTCTCGCCATCAAAATCTCAAAAAGGGTATCACCAATCTCAACTGTAATAACAATACTTTGTGAAACAAGCCGTACATTCGCTTGGAAGGGCTTGTCCGGTCTTCTCCATAAACGCACAACCTAAACAAGTAGGCCATTCGGTATCATTGCCCTGAGTTGCAACTTCCACACCATTTGCGATGACTCCCGCAGAAGTGGCTGCTGGATAGATCAATTGGGCAGTCGGGACATTACTAGCGAACGTGTATTGTGCATTTGGGAGGTAAACGATTGTTATTTTGCTTGTATCACCGCAGCCAAAGAATGTAGCTCGCTTGTTGTAGCCCTTGGCGACAAAAGTCTCGACGAAAGGAATGACAGGCATGCGCGTGAGACCAGCTGACAGCGATTGTACGTATGTGGTAAGAATTTCGGATCCGTTGGGCCAGTTGTTTGCATCGTCTGCACTGTTATCATTCACGATAATAGCAGATATGTTTCTGTCTGGCTGCAGGAACGGGAAGATGGGGTTGTTTTGCAAGGCTTCTCCACCATCGACTAAACTTAATGTGTCCTGGGCTGGAACATTGTTTGCAGTGTTAACCACGCCCGAGGATGAGCCGTATTCGTAAAAGGGATTTTTATAGATAGCATATAAATCTTCGGTAGTTACCTCGTGCACGCCGTCAAGAAATGCAGAGATACCTTCAAATGGATTTGAAGAACCATTGACGGGTGCTGGAACGCTGAGACACGCCTTGTTGAACAGACTACTTGAGGTTCCTAGGATATAGCCCAAGTTATCGTAATTCGTGGTACATGTCCCAGTTGGCACACCATTTTTCAGAGTAGTGCCAAGATATTCAGTTGGCGTGAAAGCAGACACGTCGGCATCCCAGGATCCAAATTCATATGGAGAGAACTCATACATTGTAGCATTAGGACCGGGCTCGCATTGGCCTAGCCATGTCTTCACTCCCCTACTGGTAATGATTGGAAATGGGACTGCATGTGAGGTGAAATTGGAAAGTGTGGCGACTGATGAGAAAGTGGTTGATTCGCCATCATTTGCGAGCAATTGATAGCTCAAAAGTCTCCCCCATGGATCAGTGAGAGTAGTGTGGAAGCCTGCAGCATCCTTTTCAAGAAGTTCTCCGACGATTTTGGCGTACGCTACGACGAATAGTAATCCATCAGGGTCGAAGAGTGATTCTTGAAACGCCGTTTCCCAGAGATTATCTCGCAACCACGAGACTGTTGGATAGTTGTTTCCGGCAAGGGATGAAAGGAACCATGATCCACCCGAAAGACCTGCTTGGTATGTGATAGCTTGGTAGAGACCGCTAGTAGAAACATCACTGTCCCGTGCATCAAGACCTTGAACTACACCGGCGCTCTTTTGGAATAGTTAGTATTGGACTGCTTGGGAAAGATGGTCTAGGAGATATTTCGACGACGCATGGAACGCCGCAATTCTAAAGAATGTCTTTTCATGAAAATTACTGACCGACAGGAGAGATCGGTAGCCCCCACCGCTGTGGGTAAGCGCGATCTGAATAATATTAGTCACCGAAGAAATGAGACCGAGACAGATATACATACCGTTGGCAAATCATCGGTACCAAATCCCGAGTTTGTTTTCTCCAGCCACTATACATAGAATCAGTCAAAGTTTAATTTTGAGCCAAGAGAAAGAAATAGGGACTCGTAATCTCCTCTCGCCTAAAACATAGCAAGTGGAACTAGGTCTAGGCTTAGGTGAATCAAAAAGATAGTGATATTCCGTACCGTTTTCAAAGCGACATCCGCAACAGCTTTTCTCGATACTCTGTAGGATTCCTCATTGTCTGAAAGACCATCTGCGGGTCTAACAAGTGATACCCCTGAAGGGCATGTCACAGAGGTTGGCGCGTACGAAGCGCTAACTACGCTACTCCCCGTCAAAAATCCAAGTAATGAGGATGTTGACCAAGCCATTGTTGCTTTGAGATCCCAGATCGAATGTTGGGTTTGAGAAAGTAGACTGAGATATTGGAACCCAGAAAGGTGAACTCGGAGTGCAATAAAGAACGAAGAGGAGGAAAGAAAAGCCTCCTTGAATCACCGAATCCAAATAGGATATGATGTGAATAGCAATCAGCAATCGATCGACTGGATGAAGATTGGCTGATATTCAGAAGGGAGGCGTGCTTATTTGTACCTGAACGATCGACCTAGCTTTTGATGATAGATAGACATACTCTATATATGGCCCAGTTTAATAAAGTTGGGGGAAGGTAGGGTTTAGTGCAACATCTGGTCTGTTCATGAGTGGGTGTACAAAAGTACAAATTTAGGTCTTCCAAACGGTCACTAGAATACCTTTCAGGTCCATAAGTCTCGGTGTAGATAGGATCGGCGGCAGGCTGGTGGATTAGATAGCAAACGCCCCAATAAATCGAGGTTACCATCACACATTTTTGACGCAGTGACATTTGGACTATATGAATGGTCAATTTGAAATTGACCAGGGGCAATCACGACGTTGTGCGAACGTGAACTTTGTAGCCAGTAAGGAATCACACGTGTGTAAAAGTGCTCTAGCAAAAGCGAAAAGCTCGTGAGTCCGGAGGACTTTTACGGGTAAGGTGACCTGGGCACGAATTCAAAATCCGAATTAGGAAGCTCGACATACTTCCCTATACGTTTTGGGATACATATCCGATGGTTGAAGAAAATCGATGTGGGTGGATTCCAAAGTAGGCTGGCTGCTTGCTGTCGGCACTGTAACAACCTGGAAGTTAAAGGACAGCCGCAAGCGATCAGACGGATTCTAATTCTACGCGAGTAACGCGACAGTACAGTTCCGTACGGATCGATTACTCCACGGCTAGCTCCGTCGCTTGAATGATTCAAACGTAACGGGTGCAGTGCAGTCCGATCATTTTGAGTTTACATGTGCAGTAGGACTAAGTAACTAGATTACGACTACAGAAGCCTTCACGAGTCAAATAAAATTCTACAGAGTAGAAAGTCCCTCGGCATTTATGTTGTAATCGTGCATATCGTAATCTGTAACACCCGTGGACGTGCGTGCAACTACCTACGTACTACACTAGGTGTCCAGGTGGCTGAGTACTACTCCATATACGAAGTACCACCATACCTTTGCCGAAAAAGTAATCAAAGTTGTAAGCCGTATTGCTGCGTGATCTCGTGATTACGTACAGGAGAGGCCACAAGATTGAGTCGGGGTACGGGGATGCCGGTATTTGTTCAGCTGGGTCTTGAAAGTCTCCGAAGAAATACCAAAGATCAACATGAATACAGCATTACAGCCAGCCATAACTTGGCATCTGTGTTCCCTCACAGAAGTGTCTGTGTACTCGTGAAACAATGGAAAGAAATAGAAATTCACTTATTACGATACTCGTCGCTTGCTGTGTAAGCATCTTCTTCAACATTTTCTCCATCGATTAGTGGAAACAATGGTAAGCTAAAGAGGGCAATTAGTATACTCTGTAGACTGTAATACCCCCCCATTCATGAAAGTGGGATCGGCCCCTGGTTTGATGTAGCTTTTCTTCTTCTTGAGGATGTTAAATCCGAAAACTTGGCCAGCTTGCAAAGTCGCAATGCAGAGAAATGTGCCTTCAATCTGGCTCTTGCAGAAATGGGCCTGACTTATCAGCATGCATAGATTATTCGATACGGGTAGCATATTCCAATTAGGCCGAACCTTGTTTATGAACCAGATCACGATTTCAGCCAATTTTTGGAAGGTACCTAGTGCACAATTTTTTTAAAATTTTAGATTAATAGAATTGCTGTCACATGTGTTCTATGTTACAAGGGCCATTGGGCCGAATATTTTCCGTGCTGTCTCCTGTGATTTCTAAACATGACAAAAGAAATGAAAACCCTAAGCAGCAGTCGCCTCGTTCCCTTCACTGGCCGGTTTAGCAGCTCCGCCATCAGATTTCTCAATGCTTTGCTCCTTGCTCTCATCAGCTTGCACGTCAGGTTGTGCCAATGGCTTTTCCTGAACATCTGGCTCTGCTTTTCCGACAGTTTGAGGGTCAGAACCTTCAACGTCTGGATGAGGTGGTGCGACTCCGACTGCATCATCCTCAGGTGGGTTGATCTCATTGCCTTGGGCATCAACCATACGGGTTCTGGTTTCATATCTGGTCTTGAAGCTGACTTTTCCTTCGAGAGACTTTACTGCCTCAGGATCAAGGATATTGCCGTCTTGATCTCTGTATTCAACTTTCTCCTCACGAGAAACAATGCTATGACTAGCGACAGGGGCGGCTGGCGGTGGAGAGACCAGTCCTTCTGGTTTCCCTTCTGGTGCTCCTGAGACGTTCTCTTGTTCTGCAAGGGGTTTCTGCTCGCCAGCCCCAGCCTGTGCTGGGATTTCAGCAGCATTGGTTGGGATCAATGGCGAATCTGTCTTGTGGACGTCGGCGTTCGCATTGATAGATTGAGTGCCATAGTCAGAGTACTAAGACCATTAGCGCATGTTCTGACGTGACAAACAAGAAAAAGTCATGACTAAAATAAAATTGAACTTACATTGTTCAAGAAGGTATTGCAGTCCCAGTCCCACTTTTCAAAAAGCTTGACTTGCTTGCAGGCCGATTGTGTCCATGGATTGCCGTATGCCAATGGAGAGTAGAGAGCAAAGACAACCATGCTAAGCGTTAGGAAAATGACCGCGCCAATCCTTCCAATGAATGGGCGTTCGCGCAAACCGATACCAGGAACACGGGCAGTGATAAAGTCAAAAATCTGACACAACGCGATGATAGCGAAATAAAGTGCGGGGAAGTAGTGGTGAAGGAAAAGCTGACGCTGCATCAGGTAGAATGGGAAATAATGGAAAGCCCACCCAAGAACAGATGTTCCAATTTCGTAGTCGAATCGCTTGAAAACTGGGTTATCGTAATCTCTAAACCCTCTTTGCCAACGGAGAACGGCAAGTCCTTTAAAGGCTACGAATAAAACAACAGCCAATGTCGAGCTCCACCAAATTACAGGGTTACCAATGAGATAAATCTGACGATTGTCTTTTCCCCAGAAATTGATACCACGTCTGAGAATAGGCCAAGAATCAGGACGAGAGTCCCAAGCATGGGATTCAACCAAACCAGCATTTGTGTGCCACATGACTTTGTTGAGCTCCCAGAATTTTCCAAAGAAACCTGGATTCCTGTAGTTGACTTTCTCCGCGTCTGCTCCAAGTTGAGGATGTTCATTTTGCTCAACATACCAAACACTGTTGGGAAGAGTTCCTCCCTTAGCGCATGTGACTTCTTGCTGTTCGGATGCCCACTCAGGAAGCTTGACTTTGTGTGAGAACAAAACACAGCCAGTCATGATATGAACAAGTCTAAACTTGGTCTGAATTGTTCGTAAGCGAGTCTTAGCCAATTCTCCGTCGGACATTTTCTTGATGATCTCGACACGGAAGAAGTCGTTAGCATCGCCTTCGAATCCTTCGTAACCATAAGCGGACACCTCGTTTTGCCAATCTGCCTCGGTAACTGGCGGTCGAACATCATGAGAATGGAGGCGACGATGTGTAGGTTGATGGTATAGCTTGAGCACATCACCGTCTTGAATGAGCTTTGGCTCAGGTAAAGCATCCCAGGCCAACGATCCGTTGATTGGTTGTCCGTTGATATCAAGTGGTTGAGTCTGGTTCTCCAAGAGCCAGATATTGTTCTCGTCTTTGTGGGGGTACAATGTGATCTGCTGTTGCTTGCTACCAGTTGGATACATAAGATTGTGAGAGTGTAGATATCCTCCTTGGGTGTTGTGATGCCTGATGCTAACTCGACTTCCAAAAGCAACATCTACGGGAACATCTTGCATGGACTTCGAGTTAAGAGTTGCTTGGAACTCAGAGCTCATAAATCCATCACCGTCTCCTGGGTTAACTAGACATAGGAAGTGGATACCAAACATGGCCATATAGAATGTAAGGGGAATGATAATAAGACAAAAGATTCGTGCTACGAGGTGCTTGGCGAAAATGCGCTGTACTTGTCAATATTTGAAAATCTCGTTAGAATGAAGGGCTCTTACCGGTGTGACAGTTTTTGCATCTCCAAGCAAAACCCACAGTTGCAATACAGTAAGACTACCGACCCAAGCAATTGTGAAAAGTCCAACCCATTTGACACTGGCGGTGGCTCCCAAACCAAAACCCGTCATAATCAACCAAAACCACCAGCTCAGTCCAAATGCTTTCGTGGGTCCCTGTTCATGTTGATTTGTGAAAGATGTAAATGCAAGCGCTGTCGTGGCTGTCATGATCATGAGAGGAGAATCGAGGAGAATCAGACGTGCTTGAGTAAGTAATCCATTTTCTGAAGATGTTAGCCTAGCTCTTGAAGGCAAGATGCATAATCTGACTCACCAAATATAATGAATCCAGCTCCCATAGCAGCTGTCATGGTTCTGCAACCTGCGGCCTTGAGAGTTAAGAACATGGTAGGAACCAAGAGGATTCCGCAGATAGCTGGTAGTAATCGCATAGCAACATATGGTACACCTGGTTCGACATAATCCTTTCCAATATCTTTAAAGTCAAATTCTCCATCAAATCCAGCCAAGTATCCCGCAAGTGTAATCAATAGTTTAGCCAAAGGAGGATGTACATCCATAAAAAATTTACCCTTTATGTATTTCGAGGCGAAACCACCAAAACTATAATAATAATAATAAAAGTAAGTGCTTGTTCTAGGGCCAAAAACCAATTGCACCATGACAACTTACTGGACTTCATCGAATACCACACTGCTTGGTTGATAGATGCGGAAAAGTCTTACGATAGCACCCAACAGTGTCAGGACGGTCATGACCTGAAAGTCGGAGCCAGGAAGGAGGAAGACATCTTGATCTTTAACCCCTTCAGAGGTATAATCTGTTGATTTCTTGGTAACAGGTTGCCTTGAAGGGCTCCTCGAGCCCTTTGCGACATCTGTGTGCACGGATTTTCCAGTACGTGCCATAGTGTACTTCAGATGAAAATCGAGAAGCTCTGTAGATCCAGGGAGCTTCTAAAAGCCCAAATTCCCAAAGAATTAAACCAGCAAGCTCGAATTGATGTGTTGCCGGAAGGAGTGTAAAGAAAAATAAAAGGTAAAGGATTAAAAGTACGGCATCGAGGTTGGAGGACAAGTCGCCTGTTAATATTGAGAAGTAAGTCGTAAGGGGGAACTTTTTGGAAAGGGCCAGGTATGGTTTAGAGTGACGCGAGTGTAGCCTTTTCTATTAATAAACTTCACCAATCAATCAATCAAATTTTCAGCCTCTGCCTTTCCAATCTTACAATTTGTCTAATTTTGAACATATGAGTGCCCATAAGATGGATACGCTTTTTTTATAAAAACAACAGCTAGCTTCAGTACATACATAACTATCAAGAAGTACTTTAGAAAATCCTTACACATTGTGCCAGAGCTATTGTAAAACAGTTGGTGGAATTTCTTCGTAAGGCTGAACTTTATATATTATACCCAGGTGTATCCCTAGTGATGTGAATGCTTGATGTAACAATCTTCGCAACCATGAATTCTACTGATCGTCGATAGGCATGGGACATAGAATCATGTGTTAGTTGTCTATGCACAAATTGCTTTGGAAAGATTTTGGCATTTCACGAAAGTTCCGTCTAAGCGATTACGCGAATCAGAAATTTGTCTCCAAGTCTAATAATGAGAGTTCAATGCAGCAAATAACCTCTTCCGCTTATGTACAACTCTGTCTAGTCTTGCAACAACCCCCACCACAACCTGTATTTGTTCCTCTGATCTAATATCCATCCTTACCCCACTTGTTGTATTTCTCGTGTAGCTCCTGGAAACAGTATGTTAGTATAGATATAAAGCATGTGAGGACCTAGTAGACGCTGGCAATGACACACGTATATGAACAGGAGTATACGATCCTTGGTGTTCTGTGAGCTGGATAAATGGGGGAAAGAAACCTACCTTTGGCAAGTTAACATTGGGAACAATGACGCTGTGCAATGCGCTAGGTGCGTCCTTTGGTGGGTTTCTTGGGTCACCGGCTGGGTGGTATTGGTATTTGAAGTCCTGTCTGGCGGCATCGCCTTTGGAGCTCTCGGTCTGCCATGGCATGGTACCAGGAGCGACGTTTACTTTAGCTTCTGAGGTAGCTGAAGTGGGTTTACCACCTAATAACAGAAGTCAATTGAAATGCTCAGTACCGGTCGAAGAAAATGATCTCACCGAAGTAGTAGCCGGCCAAACCAAAGGCACCGGCCATGACACCGAAGAGAACCTGCGCAGAATGCGGATTAGTCAAATCTTCGGGGTACATCTAAAGCGGAGAACAAATAGGACTACAGTGAAGCCAGATGCGTTTTGTAGTTTCACTCACGTAGAGTTCGGGATCTCTCTTTGCGCCCTTGTTAAGAACATGGCCATCTGCAGATTTTGCTGCAGACTTGGCTGCTTGTGCGCCGACTCTTGCTGCTGCTTGTGCGGACATTTTTGACAATAATGGGTTTGATGTTGTATCGCGGGTGAGCAATAATCTATCCTAGAAATGGTACGATGCGATTTCCAAGATGTTTTGGCGGAAGATGTTCACGGATTATGTCACCAACGTCACGTGCCGATGGACGAGAATATGCAATGTTTGATTGGTGGAGGTGCCCAATGTAACAACTTTTCTACAATTGAAGCTTGTTGGGAGTGAATGTCGCTTTGCAGAAACAGAAAAAATTGTCAAGAGAATGTTCTCATGGACTGGCTACCAGGATAGGTTCGTAGGTTCATAGGTTCTAGGTAGGTACTAGGTTCACATCACCCTTTTCCCAATCGTCCATGAATCTTCATTTCCCAATTGATATCAGCTATTTCCCATCTCTCATCTCTCATCTCTCATCTCTCATCTCTCATCTCTCATCTCTCATCTCGAGCTTCAAAGCAAGAGCAGACTTCACTCTCAATCCCTCCCAACGCTTGGACCCCTCCCTCTTTCAGCACAACGGCGGCCGTTAGGAGTATTACAAACCTTCTTCCTCTTCTTCTGCTCCCGTGCGTTACTTCTTACCTACCTAGATAGGTCGGTCTTAACCTGTCTCGAGCCTGTCTACGCACACTTACACTTACACTTACACCAACTCGAGAGCATTCTACTCCCGCACTCTACACTCCTTGTAAATTGTAACTTTAATTATTTTCTTCTTCACGCCTCACTTTAGTCCTTTACACTGCAGCAGTATGTAATGCTTGAACCCTACTATTAAGATCTAAACTTAAGATCCAATTCTCACTCTCCTTAAAATTACCTCTTTTACCTTTCTATTCCCTACCCAGCACTTTTATCTCGGAATCCACCTTTTTTATAATCCTCAATACCATCACCCACAGGCAGAGTAGATATTTAACAAAATTGATTCTCGAAGCGCTTCTCGCCAACTTTCGAACTGGCACACGGCACACGACCTTCACTTCCATTATTGTGCGACCGACTACCATTATTCGTGTTGATATGAGAGATCGAATAATTATTTTGGAGGATCGATTTTGACATACGAAATGACTTCCCGGGACAATTCTTCGTCCAAATTCCCTCATTCCACAGATAACGACAATCACACCTTTCCCAACCCACATCTTGCGCCTTCAGAAATAGGAGATGGAGCGAGCGTTTTATCATCGCGAATGACCGATATAGCTTCCGAAGATGGAGATAATACAGATACCTTTTCCGGCCCAGTTTCGCATAGTCAACGATTAAGCCAGCGTCATAGCATACAGACTGGAGATGGAACCTCGAGGCCAGGCACAGGAGTCACGGCTGTTTCTTCTAGAGGAACATTTGGACAAGCTGCCCCAGCTCGAAGAGGCTATATCCCAGGAATAATGGCGCAACGAGGGAGCACGTCAGGACAACCTCCAAGCTCTACAAGCAAGACTCACGTACCATCTTTAAGCGCCCATGCTTTCTTCCGCCCGATGAGTTCTCAAAGACTCCAAGCGCAACGTGGAGGATCTCGACCAGTTACACTTACACAGCAAGGGTTTGGTGAAGATGGGTCTTTGGATGGAGGTAGTGTGAGGCAGAGCGTACATTCGAATTTTACTATACCTCAGCAAATCATTACAGAAGATGCGGATCTACCTCCGCCACCATCTCGAGGTACCGAAGTGACAGAGCTAGGAACAGTGGACAGAGGTACCGCAAACACAAGTCCTACGCATGGCCATGCAGCTGGAAGCTTCGCAGATAGTGTTCGCCCCTTGCAGAAAGGTCCCGCGAATACAAAAGGGCTGAGTTTGAACATTGATAAGGGTTACAAAAACGGCACTTCAACTCCCAAATCTCCACGGTCATTTCATTCCAACTTTTTGATGCCTACAAGAAACGATGGACCTGCTGGAAGCCCTAGTCCAAGTCGTAGCAATCAAGGCCGCGAAAAGCTCTCGTCTGCTGCTTCTTCACCCGGATTTACTCCCATGGACGCGCAAAACAGTAGCATGAAAACTCCGAACCTTGGTAAAAACCATCAATATTTCACCGGTAATACGGTATTTTGCTGGGGAGGTAGGCTGCAAAATACTCGGCACAGACCCATCAACATTGCCACGGGATTGTTTGTTGTAGTTCCATCAATCCTGTTCTTTGTATTCTCAGCCCCGTTTTTATGGTACCATGTTTCTCCTGCGGTACCTATTGTGTACGCCTACATTTTCTACATTTGCATGTCCTCTTTCATACATGCATCTGTGTCTGATCCCGGGGTGAGTACTTGCAAGCACGCATTCAACACCTGTAAGATCAATCGGATCAATGCTAACATTCCTAGATTCTACCTCGAAACTTACACCCAATGCCTCCAGCGGAGGAGGATGAAGATCCTCTTCGACTGGCACCAACTCAAAATGATTGGACTATGATCAAATCGGCCCAATCTAGTACAAATGCAATGGAAGTGCCTACGAAATATTGCAAGACTTGTAACATTTGGCGACCGCCTAGAGGACACCATTGTCGAGTTTGTGATAATTGTATTGAGACACAGGATCATCATTGTGTCTGGTTAAATAATTGTGTCGGGCGTCGAAACTACCGTTACTTTTTTGTATTCGTAACTTCGGGTACACTTCTTGGAACATATCTCCTGGCTGCGAGTATAGCCCAGATTGTTGTTTACGGGCATCAACAAGATATTTCATTCGGTGCCTCGCTAAGTCATTGGAGAGTCCCCTTTGCAATGTTCATTTATGGCCTCCTCGCTACACCATACCCAGCCGCACTGATGGTATATCATTTCTTTCTCATGGGTCGAGGTGAGACAACAAGAGAATATCTCAATTCACACAAATTCATCAAGAAAGATCGCCATCGTCCATTTACCCAGGGAAGTTTTGTCAGTAACTGGATTGCTGTACTTTGTCGACCCCGACCTCCAACCTACTTAAATTTCAAACGGAAATACGAGGAAGGTGATCAAAGATTTGGCGAGCGAAGGGGAAAACGAACGGCGCCTATTAATAAGGAATTCCAGGATGGAGGAAATAATATGGAAATGCAAAATGTTCATAATACGGAAGGGGAAGGGTTTCAAGGACCTACATCTTTGAGACGGACGACTTGAGGAGTTTGGCTGGGTGTTTTGGGAGGGAACATATTTTGACTTTTGCACTGACGCTAGATACCTATTTTCTTTGCATTTTTATGTTACCAAGGCGGGATCATACTTGTACTTAATATTGTATTATTTTTGAAGAATATACGAGGTGAGCAGAAGAGAGGATAATACATAAGAATCATCGAATCGCGGTCACTGCTGGTGGTGGCCGACGATAGGGATGAGAGGAGAGTATTTGATGAAAGTTGGAGGTTGCAGTACATTTTACTTTCTTATAGGAAGGAGATGAGATAAGAGATGGACAAAAGAGAAATAGCAGATATCTCGAGACGGCCTTCATTATCATATTATACAACCATACGTAATTTAGAACATGACATGAAGATCTACCTTTTTCGATATCATCTTTTCCTAAGAGGATGTCACGAGATATGATTGTTTCCTACTTGATGTTTCATTCTTGTAAAAAAAAAAGTGCAATAGCACTGTGAGGCGAAACAGTCAAGGAAATAAGCTCGACATATTACCTGCATAGGTTGTAAGACCTTCGACTCGTGATTCTCAGACGAGAAGTTCTGTTGGCTTGGATAAGTGCCTAGGTAGTTTGCGGCCTGGTGTTTTTGAGAAAGAAGCTTGAGCTTCTTATTACGGTGAATGGGAGGTTGGGGTAGTGGGTGGTAATGGAACTTCGTACATGGTGCTAAGTGAATGTGTTAAAACATGTGATTAAATTGTGTGCAAGAAAGTTATTCAGTCTAATAATGCATCTCATTAGAAGATATTCCGGTTGTCATGCAAGTAGAAATTAGGCCTTTCACTCCCCATGAAATTTGGCGAGACAATGAAGGGGCAGGCGCTCTATACTCTTAGCACTGTGCAAAGGTAAAAATCAATCGCCAAAAATTAAGCATAAGGTTAATTCGATCATTTAGTAAATTTGATTAACGTGATTTTGATTGATATACAGTAATACCTAAAGGTATTACAATAGCAAGATAGGAATGTCTATTATAAATACATAAATCCTCTCATTTGATCCTGCGACTCTTCTTTTGGAAGGAAACTAATAAGACATAGCGAAAAGGAAACACATCCTGCAGAACTTTGTCGTCGTGAGATAAGAGAGTGAGAAAAACAATCCACCCAAAATCAGTTTTGAGGGCGCTCGCGAGAGCTAACGTTGTAAGAGTCGCTATCCATATCCATATCCGTATCCCACCAATTCTATAACCGTTTATCCGTCCTTCCAAGCTCCTGATGTACCCAAACAAACAAAGGAAAAGGGGGGTGGTGTAAGGAAATTATTCTAAAAAACGATTCGCTTGCTCGCTCGCTGCCGGATGACTCCAGAAAAGATGATTAAAGTAAATAAGTCCCAGTGTTCCCAATCAAAAACGCCCAAAGGAAAATAACGTTGATACGTTCATCGTATCCTGACCATAGTGTTGGAGGACGAAAAGTACGGGGTCCAAGAGAAAATGTCAGCCCCAGGGATCCAGCTCGTCTATTTCGAGGAAGGAGTCATTTCTAAATGCATCCGCGAAATGCTTCATATGCCGTCGTACATGATCTTGGGCATGGTGGAGATTTTAACGGCGATGCATCGTGAGTAATGATGACACTCTTCTTTCTATTCTCCATCGGGGAAAAGCGAGGATGTGAGAAGACTGGTGAGAGTTGAGTTGCATGGAGAGAGGGCAGCCTAAGTCTCATGGTCCGGGCTGAACGTTGGATGATGTGATGTTGTTGTGCTGAGCCACTCCAGGGAGTTTATTGTGCTGTGGATTTTTGGTACTCGGTACGTGCTGAGTTCGTCTGCGGTGCAGATAGACAATCCATCTGGAGGGGCTGAGGGAGAACCTGACGGGAGGGATATCGATGGAGAAAATGAAAGAATTGAAGACTTCGGTCGCGAGAGCAAGGCTGAAAATGGGCTATGGCTATTGGAAGTAGGGATTTTTTGGTTTTGCGAATCTGATATCGTTGCGTTTCGTTTCGGTGTGGGGGGTAAGGTCGGGGAGGTCGGTGAGGTAATAATGCCTGGTGTGTGTCTAATACGATCTTTAATTTGATGTTGTACTCGTGATCGAAATTTGAGGGGGCTTTGAGATTGTTGACTACATGGTGAAGTTCGGGATTATCTATTGATAAGATTTTAATTAGTTTAATTTGTTTTTCAGATCTTCAAAATTAATATTTGTTGCTTTTGAGTTTCTGTTTCTTTGACACTTGTCCCCTTGTGTCGCCGATGTCCCGTATGCCCCGTATGCCCCCTTTAGCCCTGTTCACTTGTTCTTTTCCAAGAGGAATGAAGTGGGAAGGACATTTTGGGGCAACAGATGACAATGTAATGCAATTGAATCCAATTGCAATCGATTATACAATCAATTGCGAAAAGGGGCATTTGTGACTTGCTTGTCGTGAAGTGGCTGATGAATGTGATAAGGGTCGCTTATCTGGTCACAGTAAAAGAGTACTCCGTAAAGAAGTGCTAAGAAGTACTGTGACGCAGTGTACCGCCTTGGCTGCATATTCCGACCTTGCAACATCTTGCAGCTTTCATCTACTCAGGGCCACTAAGAATCTAATAAAAGACCAGGGCTTTGAGTCTGAGACCTTTTTGCACTTGCTCAAGGTTCCAGCCTCGTCTTGACGATCCGAAACTTTCGTACTCAATTGTCTGCATTGGGAAATTGTCCAAAGTATCAAATTGATTGGGGGGAAAAGGGAAAGTAAAATGAGGATATACTAACATTCAGTCCATTGTAGATACACCGGGCAAAAGAGATAGTGAGGTATTTAGTGGTCATCATCATCGTTGTCTCTTGGGTGACTTCTGAATGCCATGATGGAGTCTGTAAAGTAAAGATTAGCAACCTTCACATGTATAGATAGATTGGAGAATCCTATAAGCCATAACTGCCGAAGAGGGATTTCATGAACAGGGAATTTCACATACTGGTGATTGGGAAGGATTCGGTAGACATTTTTGGTGAAGGGGGTTGGTTGTTGGTGTTGGTTGGTATTGATATTATATTGGTGGATGTACTTGACGGATGAGTGCTGGAGAGTGTTTTATGTATGTTCGATGATAGTGAGTATGAGATGAGTTTGAAATGTAAAGTGATAACTTTGAAAGTATGTTGGGATGGAGGATGTTTATATCTGATATTTGATGCAGTTGGAAATGCTGAAACAAAAACGAATTGGGGAGAGGGTCTGGGGGTTTAAGTATCTTGAGCTTAATGTATATAAGTCTTTTCTGAAGATATCACAATTATATTATTATACATAGCAACAACATGCAAAACACCTGCATAGGGCCATGCTTGGATAGTGGCTGAGAGCCCCATGGTCGATCGGTGTCTATGTTCAGATAGGGAGAAGATTACAAGGAGGCCATCCAGGCTGTCTTTCCCATTTCCAGGCACAGATAGTACAATAGCTCAGCATCGTCATAAGTATGACTGAGGTAGTCAAAGCTGGGAGAAACCTTACAGGCTCGGCGTTGAGAAACGTATGAAAAAGGTTCCCAAAATGTGAATCTCTAGGAATATCTGGAACCTTGCAACCTGACTAACTGTAACTACTTCGTACTCAAAAAGGTCCCAGACTATGAACCTGGGTACTTTTTGACATCTTAGCGACTAACTGCCTGACGCCCATCCAAGGGGACAGTGACTTTGACAAGGGTAGAGGGCGTCTCTTAACCTATCATTATTCTCACTCTGCTCCATTTGCCACGGTTCGCCCCATGTTTGTCGGTAACCATCAGTTCGAATTATAGCCACAAAAGGCGCCTGCTCTGACTCTTAATTCTGAGCCAGGGTTCTAGGTAGTAGGGAGTATGCACACTATGGAAAGGGTCCGAAGTACCGTACCATTAGCTTCGCAATGAAAGTACCGTATACCTGCAGCCTTGGGATGATGATATCAGGCATTAGGTACAACGTTTACGGAAAAGGAAGTGCAACAAATCTACTTGGCAAGGGCAGGAATGCATGGTAGAGTCATTCGTTTGATCTGGATGGGACAGGATTCATGGATTAGATGGAAGAGGACCCAGATGGAAGAGAAGACTTACTCGTAAGTTGTCACTAACTATAGCTAATCTTGAACACACATTGACCAAAGAGCCATTGAATGAACCCCACGGTCTCCAAGACAATATCCCAAAGTAGAAAAGAGGGTAGAAAAGAGGATACCGGAACCAGAAAGCAAAACCAAGTCTCACCCAATTTATTGGGGAAATCCCACAGTATCCAAATTAGGAATCATTTAAATAGATTCTTTAGAAATTTGTTCTAGAAACATGAAAATCTACGGGGTAGTACAGTGGATTGGAAATCTATCAAACTAATCTCTCAAACTACGGTACCTACTCTGTAGATAGTAAAAGAAAAAGCATCTAATCCAGATGCGTCAGCCCATGACGGGGGGATTGGGACTGGGGGGGACTGGAACTGATGGACTGGGACTGTAATTGTGGTTGTGACTGGGACATTTCATATTTGGTGTCTGTTTGACGGAGGGCGAGCAAACGAGAATATCAATCAAATCATGTTGGATCCATGTTGGATCTTCAATGTCCAATAACCTTCAATCATCTCTGACAAAATTGTGGTTGATCGATTGATGTTTCGCATTTTGGATTTCTAGACCCTTCATCCCTTCATCCATTCGTTTCCTTGTCGCGTTCCAGGTTTCTTGTCAAGGGTTGATTATTCTGTGTTCTCTGGACGGTTCCAATTGTGAGGGTCCACAGTGCGTCTATAGTACCGCTGGTCCGCATTGATGAACATGAAGCCATCCGATCTGGCCCTCTATGGAAAATCCATGGACACTTTTCTTGTCGGTCGGGGGGTTTCTTTGCTTTTGCGGCAGTACTCATGCCATACCTCCTCGTATCCTCCGACACCGACACCGACACCGAGGGAGATCGGGCAATTCTTACTCACATCCCATTGCTACTGTAACCTAACGTGTACCACACAACATTGCATACGAGTAGCATCACATCGCATTGCATAGCATAGCAAAGCATAGCCTAATGTTAGACAAAGCAATCCGATCTCCTTCCCGCCTTATGGTCCTCTGGTGCTCCGTGGGGGCGGGCTGTCAATGACATTTCCCAAGTATCACGACCTGTCTGTCTGTCAGTTCAACCACCATCTGCTGTGCGTATCCGTAGAACTACTTTTCTGTGTAGCCCCAACGTCAGCAAGCACCTCTCGCAGGTCACCTTGGAATGCATCGAAAAAAGGCACAGAAGAGAAAAGGAAGGTATCATGATTCATGACGATTACGCCCTCTCTCCCAGCTGCATCGCGTTTGGGGGGATTACTGTGATACACATTCATATTGGTGATCATACTGGCGATCATCTCGGTGAGGAGGATGCCATGGCCTCCCTCGTATGCTAACTCATGAAACTGCACTTTGCATGCAACTGAATTGATATTCATTTCTTTTCCTCAACATTATCACCGCCGTGATGATACATGATACATGATACATGAAATTCTTGAGCCCCATCAGAAGTCCAGCAGTTCCTGAAAATCCAGAAAGGTTGCTCACCGAACAATGACACGGCATGTTTGATGCAGGCCGAAACAAAAACAATTGTAATCGCAAAACACAGCCTACCATGTTTACCATCTACCAACATCACAATATGCAGTGCAGTGCAGTGCTACCGTCGCGATGAGATAAATCCCTACGGCCGGGCTGAACATGACAAGGTTTACCACGTTTTTACTCTCCTATGAGGATGGTATCGACGTCACACACCCTCGTCCGTAAATTTCCCCTTTCTACAATGCGATTCCTTTTTTGTTCCTGCATCAAAATGGCTTCCATCTAGAGTTCCCCGGCTAGATTAACGGCCAAATGGACAAATCCATCTTACTTACATGTCACATCTTACATCTTACATTTTGCAACACACACAACCGATGATATATTCATGTTCATAATAATAATACACATGATCATGATCATGATCCTAATCTCATCATAATCACAATCATCCTCACCACGCTCACTCACCCATCCACCCATCCACCACACTCGTTCTCCTAACTCAGTCTTACGTGATGCGATGCCATCGATGTATTTTGATAATCATGAACCAATGTCGGCACCACACCACCAAGAGCTGGATGACATGAGATTCTCTATTTCCAGATAGGAGAGATATTCAGCCAACACTCTCAATCTAAAAATTGAATTCTGGTACGCTTTACTATAAAAGGGAAATATGCAATTTACTCTCAGGATGTCCCCTGTCCGGCATCACAATCCGCGACCAAAGCCCAAAGTAAGCAAGCCTTACAAGTTAGAAGTTGGAATTTCGAACCAAACCCGGCTCCCTTCCTCTTCCATTCCGCGACCGTTGTATCCAATGTACTGGGTACTTGCTAAAGAAAGATACTGTGGGTTTTTGTACGGCACTCAAACTTTAGTGTTGCACATCTCTCCTGCCATGTTTCTCTTTTTTTCTGTGTTTCTCGGTTTCTCGGTTTCTCTGCTTCTCTATTTCCTGTTTCCTGTTTCTCCTTCTCTGTCACCTTTTTCCTTTTTCCTTTTTCCTTCTTCCTTCTTCGTTCCTTCTCCTCCCCAAACCCCCCAGTCCCGATCCAAAGCAAATTCAATCGTGGCAATTACACACGCGTTGATGTTTCTTCTTCGTGCTTCTAAAATCTCTTGGGTACATCGACGCTCACCGAATTCCGACTTCCGGTACGGCGATGGATCCGATTTCCCTCATTCATTCCATCAACATGGGGATGGGGCCATTGGAACTGGGATTGCGATGGGTCTTCCTTCGTACTTACTTTGCGATATGCTATTCTTAACTTCTTCTTTCTTCTGACCCCCTTGATCTTCTTTTGTTTCTAAATCCTCCTTCTTCTTGCCTCTCTTTGCCTTCTCGAACGATTCGAATGAATCGAATCTCTCTTCAATCCTTGCTATGGATCTGTGCTTCCCCTGCTCACTCCACCTACGTACCTTTTCTCATCTATCCACACCATGAAGTGCATGATCGATCACGCTGCTCTGTCCATCATCTACACCTTTAGCAGGCTAGCTCTCCCACTGCCGACCCATAAGATCACCAATCTCCCCCTTTTAGGAAATGTGGATTGCGCACTCTAGCCAAATGCGAAAGCCTGTCTGCGATATTTCTCCCTGGTTTTCTGCATGCTGGTCTGCTGGGTTTCGATCGACAGGGTATCACAATACACCCCGAGATGCCCTTCAGGGATTCTTTTCTTTTGCGGTTTTATCCTCGAGGTTGGGGGTTGGATATCCTTTATACTCTGTATGGGTTAGAGGTCACCAGATTCACTATGTCATCGAACAAGTCATTCGTCAATAACATCAATGGCAATTAATGACAATGATGAGGCAGGTAATTGATCAGTTGTCGATTGTTTCCAATATGGTACAATCCGAGTATCTATCCTTGGCCCTCGAAATTCACTCCATCATTCATGAATCGTGACTCTATACTGTCTTCAGCTGAAAGTCTAGATTCGGTGTATCGTTGGTTCTAGAAGCTTTTCTCGTTATATACCTCCTCATCACCCACTTACATCACTTTTATGCAACTTCATCAAGATTTTATGTTTCGAGTCATTAATCTGTTCTCATTGATCGGATCCCAGAAATTATGTCCTCCCACTTGTCATTTCCCACTCCTTTTTCTTTTGTGCCCCAATCCAGTCCAATCGTTACTCGTTGTCATTCATCATCAAAATCATGATCATCATGTCAAATGTACAAAAATAATAGGGCGCTCCTGATCCATCGCGAGTCAACTCCCTGGTCTTCTCCGCAATCCTTTCCAGATTTCTAACCTGACCAGTTCATCCTGCTTCATCCAATTCCATTCCGAATCGGGCCATCCGATCCCAGCCCCCAGCCCACAGTATCTGCCAAAATCGATTTGCCGACGATCCGGGAAATATTCCCTAGCCTCTACCGGTAGAACCATTGCTCAGGGTTTTCAATGTTCCAGAAAATCGTCCAAAAATACGCAGGCTAACCGGGCCGCATCCGTGTAAGATGATTCGTTGACTTTCAGAGACAACGACAATGGGTCATCTCGCAGAATCTTCGAGACCTTAACTCTACATGACCGAACTTGAGGTTCTGTTCGATTGAAGCAACATTAGTCTCAGGGTCGATCACCACTTTCGTACAATAATTTCCAATGACCGAACTCGGTCGGTGGCGAGCGGACACAGAAAGAAACGGTGAAGAGAGGAGATGCCAGCAGAAAGACGGAGAAACATACCATGATCCCGAACCACACTTTTCACGTCGTGTACAAAGCCGGCAATCCTTTCATCGATAACTTTGCCACGCCATGCACCATCACCGTCACGGATTGGATTGAAGCTCTCCTTGCCACCTTTCCGTGTCTTGAACTTGGAATGGAGAATTTCTTTGCATCTCTCGAACAAGTTCGTCTGTGTTACTTTCACTCTTTCCTGGAATTCATGACGCTCAATGATTGCTTCTTTGCCACCATGTTTGATTCTGGATTCGGCACTACAATTACGAATCAGCATCGGATCCTAATACTACGGGATTAAGGAGAAGTACGCACTTGCAATATGAAAGACCCAACGTCTTGTCCATGACGAGAGTCAAGACGAGTAAGACGCTGAACCCGATGGCCCATTTGCGTTCATTTGTAGTCGCGCGATTGCTAGTCCACATCATTTGACCCCATTCCCGAAGGACTTCTTTGATTCTTTCCTGTTGCGATATGAAAAATGCCACTTTGATCTGGCGGGAAGCACATCTTGGAGAAGATTCTGGTGGGAAATGTTCTCTCAGGTGCCCCTCTACCAAATTTGTAGACTCGCCGTCGAGGATCAAGCTTCGTTCAAGTATGGCGCAAGCAATGTGTATTTCTAGGGCTTCGCGGAGGAGTTCATACTGTCGTTGTCAGCTATCAGGGCCATCACAATAAACGTTGGGAGTATCAATTTGGACGGAATTAGCTCCAGTAGTGCAGGATCAAGAGAATACACCCAAGACCGGGCAAACCTGCAGCAAGAAAACCACCGTTTGAAAGAGAAATGCCTTACCTCATCATTGGCTTCCACACCAGCAATGTAAAACCGGCATACTGTCTTGAGCAAACGTTTCGCGATATCTGATTCCTCAGGTTCATACGCTATCCTTGCATATTCATCTAGATCATGCTGAACAATCCTCTTAATATATCGAGCATATTCTTCCTGCGTCTCCTCCATCAGCATAAGCGGAATACCAAGTGGTGGACTCTTCTTTTTCGTGAATGTCGGTCTACCTGATGCGTTGAGATACGTCTGATGTTGATATCGAAAAATCGAAGTCGATCCTCGTACTGACAGAGAGACTACGGTAACTTTTAGCGGGACGCGGTAGCCCCAGCTCAATCGCACTATCATCTCATCTGTTCCCCATGCCTCTGCATTTCTCGAGATGAATTTCTTGGTGTTCTCGGTTGTGTACAATCTTATGTGACTTTCTATAAATTTGTAAGAATGACATCACCACCAAAGTTACCGTATAGAGCATACCAGGTACTAAGAACTTATCTAGCATTTCGACTGGATCATTGAAACATGGTAAGAGGCAAAATCTTCTCTTTCCAGAAAGCCTGGTACACTGTTCGCAAGGAAAGCCAGGTGAACAAGGTGAGCACTAAACAAAAAGCAATTAGCAAAAATATCTCGTTGTGTGATGGTTGTAACCTCGTACGCACCTTAATCTTAGAAAGATGGCAAGCCCAGCAAGCGCCCGCTTGCCTTACATCTCTCGCCTCCCGCTTCTCTTTTTCTGTTAGCGGTCTTACACGGCCCCTCGTAACCTTATTCTTTTGCGGCTCAGGAAACGCGCTAAAAACATGCGAATGGTGGTTCGGGTCGTCTGGTGAAAGTGGTGGTTGCGAGCCGGGTGGGTGTGGAGAGTGGTGCGATACCGGGGAGCCATGAGAAGGAGTATACAAAGTGTTGGAATAAGAGGTTGATGTATCACTTTCGTCAAACCAATTAGGTCTTGGTGCTTCTGGCCCATATACATCGTGGCTTGGTTGGCCATGTGCAGTTACAATTAATCTATCGCTATCCACGGGTGATGACGTTTCATAGGATAAAGGAGATCGCTCGTGTTCGTAGGAATTTAACGGAGCTGGCTCGGGTTCATATGCGACGCAGTTGGTGTTAGGATTCTCGTTGAAGACATTGCCATTTGCATCGTGCGAATTCCAGGGATTTTGTGAACGTATGTATCTGCCTCTCGGAAGTAAGTTTGGAGCTTCAAGTAGTGGGGCTACTGAAGGAGCTATAGGCTCTGTTGGGTACATGTTAAATCCCCAATCTAGGGAAGTAGATGTATTATCGAAGGAAAATGTGGAAGTAGCAGGTAATGAGGTATTCATATTTTCGGTGCGTTGGATTGCTTGATCGACCATCATGTTTTGGTTTACATAATCTGTTGTAGCCTTGTCAGCAAAGCAGTTGACCTCGAGTTGAGACAAGATAAAAACTTTCGGACACGATACCCCAGAAAAGGGACATGTGAGATAGACAAGATCGGCAAGCAAAATCATTACATACAAGGAATCTCAAGATCAAGTAATGGACTCGCCCCTCCTGGGGATCCAAACGGAAAAACATATGTGTCGGATGTGGCCGAGACGGCAGAAGCAGAAGCCAGTTCCATACTTCCGTGACTCCCATAGCTTCCCACATTAGCCTCTGACATACAGATATCTTCAAAGTCCGAGGGTCCACTTAGGTGTGTAGTAGAATTCACGATATCCCATGGCATGGAAAGTCCAGGCATAGCTCCGGTCTGAAGCGATAATGAAGCACCACCATTAGTTCCGATGTATGTCGAGTATCCAGGACTCACAGCATCATCGGGGCTAATTGGGATGGTATTCAGAGGCCCTGTCGAGAAATTGGCCAGCCATGATGCATCTGGGAGTGAGGTGTGAGGCGCCGTTAAATTCAAAGTTCCATCTCCAGCAGTCGTAACACCAGCGACATGTCCAATGATTGATGAGGACGAAGGAGAGGTATTGATCGCGGCCTGGTACTCAAAATAGTCAAAGTTGGGCGCCGGCGAGAACCTGTCTAACCTGTCTAGGCGGGTATCTAGACGGATATGGTAACTTGGATTATGTCGCAAGGACGAGCTCCTAGATCGCGACGAGAGCGGCGACGATGGTGAATGTGAGTGTGAGTGTGATGATGCAGGCGGTGAGGCACTGGGACTGTAATAACGGCGCTGAGTATGCGACGATTGCTGTTGCGGCCTCTTTCGAACCCTTTGTGGTGAGATCGGATTCGGCCACTCGGCCCGAGCCCTCTGAGAAGTGGGCTTTTCAATCATGACCTATGTGTAGTAGGTGTTTTGTCGCTATTCTTTTCCTCCTGTTCGTTTATTCAAATTCTGTGCGGTACGTGCGTGCTTATCCAGGACCTTTTTCGAAATGTAAATGAAATGTCAATATCAGAAGCATTGCGGTGAAGCTGTTCGAGCCAGAGTCATACTTGGATTCGTGGACCGTGCCAGTATGTATGTAGGTGTGTATGTATGTATGTATGTATGGAAAGATGGAAAGATGGATAGATGAATAGAGATTACAAGAATGAGGGGAGGGATGGAAGGAAGGATCCGGTCGAAGATCTTGTGTCGAGGCTATCTACTTCCACAAACGATAACCTATTCTTTGATACTGGAAGAAAAGCGGTGCAAAATGCAGAAAAGGGAAGAAAAAAATCCTTTTTATCAAAAGCTTTGGCTTTTTTCGGGGTAGCAAAGGGCACTATAGATACGGGATGTAGTGGACTGGTGGTGGAATGGATGATGAATGAATGAATGATTGCTGATTGATTGATTGATGATTGACCTGGGGTGTATATGGTCTGTTCTGTCTGCACTGCACCACTATCTGCATTATGCGGAGATGACCAAGACCATGACCATGACCGGGACTCGTGGGGACACGGGAAACACTTGGTTGTACACATGTAATATAAACAACCACCCACCTACCCACTCACACACACACATGTACACACACAAACCGTTCTTCAAGAACCGGGTGGGATGGACAATGTGGAGTTCTGCAATCTTGGTTTGTGTATAACGATGTTAGGTAGTTTTGAGTAAGTTGGGTAGATTAGATAGGTTGCTAACGAAAGGTCGACAGTATTCTGGACTCTAGAGTGAGATATTGTTTCCTTCCAAGAGATAAGCGATATATGATGGGCTGAACTTGAATATCGTGCTGTGTGTGTTTGTCTATCTCGCATCTAGGTATTTCAAAACAAGCAAATGAGACGGAAGCGATGCAGAGCCCCAACAATTGAGGGGTGGGAAAAGAAGAAAAGATGTGTTGGAAAGTTGTAAACCTATAATACTTATGATTTTATTATGATTTCCATGCCTTCATTGGTGAAGATAAATGGGAAAAGCTCTCTCGATTGCCAAATCTAGCTCACCGAGTAGATTTTATCACGCTTCTTGCTGCAATGTAACGCCGAGTATGCAGTTAAAATATGCACTTCTACTTAAGCGGTTGAATTTTTCGCTTCTCTCGTTGGTTCTTCCAAATTTCCCTATCACCTGCAGCGCTTTCGTGGGCTTCTCTCGACATATAAAATATATGAAAATGGGTATTTATACCAAAAATAAATTTATCGCTTCAAGTTTGTTTGTCTATCTTTCCAGTGGCCCCATCAGCGACCTTTCGATGCTTCTTCTATGGAGTGCTCGTTGTATCTAAATACCCTCATACCTTCCTCACCCAGCCTAATGTTTTGCCCGCAGTCACGTGTTTGGGATTAGCATCATGTAGGTGCCAGGATTCATATCAGAACCGTCAGGATAAAAGTACCGATTTTGATTACGCCCCAAGTGAAGTGTCTTGAGAGTTTATATCGAGATGCACTTGTATTGTAGGATAAAATGAAAGGCTAAATGTAAATGGCGCCATCGGATCATATCACGTCACAACCAAAATCAGAAAATATGTCTCTCAATGTCATCATCAGCTATTTCTCGTTTTTGCCCTTCATCGCCCTTCGCACCTTCCCCAGATCCGCCCCAATCATCTTTCAAAAGTTAGAAATTGCCCCAAGTGGAGATAAATGCCCCAGATTATCAACCAGGATACTAGGATTCTTGTTGAGCCTCATGCATCTCATTCTTAAGCTTATTGTATGCTTGAAATATCAAGATTGCCTAATAGTTCTGTGACAAGCGAGAAGGCTCGACTCTTGGTCCTTGGCCATGGCCCGAACCATTCAATCCCGAGAGGCGTCTCTGAGTGGGTTCATCTCGGTAAGATTCTTCTTCATCATCACCTTCCTCGATTAACCGTCTTGTCTCTGCCCTATTATCTTCTTCTGGCGCTTCGGTATCACCACTCGATATGCTGTGAATAGGTCGAGACCAGTACGAGCGTCTCCAGAATGAGGTGGTAAGCAGATTTATGATAGAGATCACCTGTGTTTTTAAGTCAGAAAATGAATGATATCTTTTATTTGCCGCAATGTGGAATGCCTTTCGTTGCCAGCGAAATGATCCTATCTAACCTGTGCATAAATAACTTTTTATGCATGCTGAAAGTTTTCAGAACATTGGTAAACCATGTAGAACTTCCTCGCCACTCGTAACATAAAAGTACAAGTGATAGATGAGACTATCGTATCTAGCACACATCCGACGTGTAGGAATCTTGATACCATAGAAAGAAAACGTACCTTGATGGCGAAAATAACGACGGCCACAAGTAGAAGTAGACCAGCATTTACCTGCTCCGCTTGTCTCCAGGGGCCAAAACAGCTTCTGTGGGATTTATTAGATCGATACCTTGTATATGTCACCGTATGATAGTGGAGTGATGAACTCACTGCGAGCGTTCCGTCAAAGCCTCACAGCTCCCGGGGCCCTTTGGATTCTTGATCGGCGAAGCCATGTCACCCAAGGAATGAAGACCGCAACAATTCAAAGCATCTTGAATTGCGCTTATCTTTCTATCATCCTTTGCACTGAACAGAACATGCCATGAATCTTCCAACCCACAGTGTAATGATTTTGGTGGTATCATATATGTCAGGGCGAGGGTAGCGACAACAGTTTCGTAGACCAACTGGAAACCAATAACAGCAATCAGGGGTAGCGTGAGCTGGTTTTGTTCTTTCTTATTCGCTCGCTGGATCAATCCAACGGCACCTTGTGTAGAAATTCCAGTGACGAGCGGCAGGACGACCGTAAATAGTGCGAGAGCTTGGGAGATAGGAAGGGAAAGGGTGCGAATTTGTGAGTATGCATAGCTAGCGAGTATCAGTCTAAGACCATCAACAAATGTATTTTGGAGCTTTCTACCCAGCTACAGCAGTCAGAATAACTAGAAGCTATATTGAATCAGTTCTGTTTTGAACATTCAAATTAGTCGTGATGGTGCTCACAAGTGGCCTTGCCCATGGTATCAACTTCTTAGCAACGTCCATGGCGGATATTATTGACTATCGAGGAGAAGCAAACACAGGAGTACACTCGGGAAAATCACAAAAGCTGACCGAGAGTGCGCTCGCACAATGAAATGTAATGGCAAAGCTGGAAAGGCTGGAAAAGCAACAAGGTAAGATTGATGTTGGAGTTAAAGGGTTGAGTGATGAGGGAATGCTAGATAGATATTTCTATGTTTGCAAACAAGGATTGTTTAATAGATAGAGTGTAGATATATTCTACAAGAAAAGAAAATCCAAATGGAAATCGATATCGAAGTCGAGAGGCAAAGAGAACAAAACAAACAAAATGATTACATCAACTGTGTTTGTATTACCAGAAGATTACTTGTTTATTTTTGTTGATATGTTGATAAGGAGGGGTTAGCAGAGATGTTTGCATTCGATTGGTATAAATCATATGATGCCAACATATGATTGAATGATTGATTATTCTCCCTCTCCCTTCCCTTCCCTTCCCTTCCCTTCCCTTCCCTTGCCTTCCCTTCCCCTCTCCTCTCCCTTCCCCTCTCCCCTCCTCTCTCCTCTCTCCTCTCTCCTTCCTGCCTCCTTCATCTCTCATTGTAAAAGAGGGGAAATCCAAGAATCCAAAAAGTTCCAAAGCTCCAAAGCTCCAAAGCCAATAATTTGCCCCACCACCACCACCACCACACCACACCACGACCAGACCACCACCACCAAAACCCTAATCACGAAAAGAAGAAGACGGACGCCTTTCTCAATTCTAATGGATCCACCAGGTCCCTTCCAATAATCAATCATTACTTCGTGCTATTCCTATTCCTATTCCTATTCCGATTGTAAACTTCCGCGCCTATACCAACCAGTACGTACTCAAATACAGAAGATGCACGCATGTGCGAGAAGTGCATAACCTTACCTACCAGCCCAGCCCACCTACATAACATAACAACCTAGGTAGTAATAATAATAAAGAGTCAACAAGTCAAATTCATCCACAAAAATATATCACGTCACATCAAGGAAAGACCAAAATAATCATCATATTCTCCATTCATTTCTTTGCAGAATCAAATAGTCAATCCCTTTACATCACCGTATCGCATCTCGATACCCTTCAAAAATGGCGCAATCAACACAATCACCCGTCGCAGGCCAAACCTCTCCGAAAAGTCCTACATCTCCAGGAAGATCTAGCATACCATCTGCCATGCAGGCGATGCCCGATTCCCGTCAACAAAGCTTCGAAGAAATCTACGGACCTCCTGAAAACTTTCTTGAAATAGAAGTATGCTATCCCATTTCCATTCTATGCTATACAACACTATACCAGCATCCCAACCCCCCACCCCTCTCTCCTCCTCCAACTTCTCACCTGCCCCCTCACAAAAAAGCCACCAACTGACCCCTCTCTTCTAGGTCCGCGATCCCCAAACCCACGGTATCGGCCGCAGCATGTACACCGACTACGAAATCAACTGCAGCACCAACATTCCCGCCTTCAAACTGCGCAATTCGACCGTCCGCCGCCGCTACAGTGATTTCGAATACTTCCGCGACCTCTTGGAGCGCGAAAGTGCGCGCGTGACCATCCCCCCTCTACCCGGAAAGGTCTTCACCAACAGATTTAGCGACGATGTGATTGAGCATCGCAGAGAGGGCTTGGAGCGATTCTTGCAGATTGTCGTCGGACACCCTCTCTTACAGACGGGCAGTAAGGTTTTGGCTGGGTTTGTACAAGGTGAGTGACTCTCGTTTTCTTGACACAATTTGCTATTCTATCTCCAGAGCTTCGGATTAGGGATTGGGATCACTTGATAATGAAGGAGCTATGTTAATCTATGAGTGGCAGATCCAAACTGGGATCGGAATGCTTGGTGAAGTCGTTGGGAGAATTTGGAAGTGAAGACTCAACATGTTCCACAAAAACTCAAGAAACGACGTCCGCATACCATGGGAAAGACGATATCAATGGTACAAACAATGTCCTAAGCTCCAATGCAGGAAACCTGAAATATGATAAGATAGCTTACAAATATGGGAGCATGGTAATTTCATACTCAAAATGGGGTGGGGGGTGATGGCCGTGGTTTTATTTCGATTTTCTCACATATACCAAGGGCGTTTAGCTGGTGGGTGGCTGCATTTTGACCACTCTGGGGAAATGGTTGCTTGCACAATTTAACTGCAAGTTCTGTTATATCAGCTATATCAGAATCAAGCACATTAGAAACTATCTGATATCATAGACCTGTGTTTATTGCCTCTGCAAAACTGCTCTCGTCTATTTGAGTCTTTGGAGCGGAATGTCCACCCTACTATGGCCAATGTACATATAGATACAATATGCCAATGATCTATCAACCCACATCCGTTTCCACAAAGCGCCATAGATTTCATAATGTACATTGTATGTAACCGATCCTGCCTGAAGTGGGATACCATAAGTCCTGATAGTCGTCATGTGCCACTTTTTTGATACAAACGCCATCGTAAAGTCCTATTCATGTGTTGTACATCTACCCAGTTTATCCGTACCATTCTCAAGGTGAAGCTGGCTTTTCCAGTAGCTTCAATATTCCCTCATACATGCCAAACATGATAGCAGCACTCGGCACTGTTCGTAATAGATGCGGCGTTAAGCCTCCATATAAAGCAGCCATTCCCTCCTCTTTCCAGACGAGGTTAAAGCATTGAACGAGTCCTGTATATTTGGGGCGTCCATGATCTAAAGGCGCTTGTCTCAGGCGTGTTCGTAGGACCTACATGTATTGTTAGCATATCATTTAGCAAGGAGTATAAACTGGATCTTACCTCATGAGGATAAGTTGCAAGTGCTGCCACAAGTTTTGCAAACCCTGCTGCTCCGAGACTTCCAGTCCATTGTATTGAGTGATCCAAGAAATTCCTGGGTTTCCCACTCAAGGTAATTCTCTCCTCTCTCTTCTCCAAACTTTTCTTCATCTGTTCATACAGAACCCACTGCAACGTACTTTCCGTAACACCTAGATAACTCGCACTCATTCCCTTATATAAGCCCCGTATTCCTTCTCCCTTTACAACCTGCTTGATACAATCCCAACTGTTCTTGTACTGTCTCTTCCCGACATCTCCTGCTCTCTCGGCCACATTCTTGTCCAGTTGCAATCGAGTTTTGATTAACCAGATAGGATTTGTAACCGTACTCGTCGTAATTCCAGCAGCGGCAGCCGCAAGACAAACTACCCAAGCCGATTCCACCCCACCATTATACCCCGCCAATATTCGCTTGCCGTTGCCCACAACGAAAAAGTTTATCGATCTCGCGGGAACCACGCCTACAAGATTTGGCCCCAATCCTTTGAAAAGCGCACGATATCCTTCAAGTCTATGTACTGACCCGAGGATCTGAAAAGTTTCACGGAAATGTAAAAGTCCGCTACGTAGTGGCGAGAGATGTGCATGTGGAGAAATCCCCTTGGCCAGACGACTCTGCGCCAGTTGTGCTTGGTAGAAATCGGATTGCAAGCGTGTTTTTAGGACATCAAGAGGTGCTGTGAGAGCTGCGGCTGTCATTCCCCCCACACTGTAGTCAAAAATATGTTAGTGTTGGATCTTGAAGCGTCGATTGTTAAAATGGTGGAGGGGCAAATCTTACCCTCCAGCAACGAAATGCGCCCATGACTTAGCAACTGGGACAGGTTTTACTGCTACTTTTGATACATATCCTGATTGTGAAGGTCCTAGATCTCCATTTTCTCTAGATTGTGTCAAATGCAGCTCGGGCAGTGCGCGTTTGCTGCGATCCTCTGTGGTGTTCATGAATATGTCTGTGGAGAGAACTTTCCCAGTTCTCTCTTCTCTCTGGCCTGTGGCTGGGTTTATATTTTTTGTGGGCTGGTTATATTATGTGAATGCTATCATGTTAAACAGAAAATACGATGGTAGCAAGTTAAAAGAAATTGACCAAAGTTTGCTTAATTAAAATAAATGATTTGAAGTCCCTATGGCAGAGTTGATAATTCTATGATGTCTTTGGAAATATTTCTCTAAAGGCGGTAGATAGAAATCGGCATTAAAATCTCGATTAGATAGGCGGGCTGGCTTCGGCTCGGCTGCATGCAATCTAATTTCTAATTGTGCATTCTCCCTTGATTAGACGTTTTTTTTTCATTCACGGTTTGAAGATAGGTGAGTCAAAATTGAAGCAAGAAATCCCGAAAGTTGATGTTGAGGAACTATTAGAAGATATTCATACAAAAAGAAGCCATACGCCTGTCGTTGAAGATTTAGCCATGCCAGCAGCCCAAATAAGATAAAAGTCCATGTGCCCATTCCGATCCTAGCAGCCCCCCTTTCCCCCGCGCGCAGCAACACCCCCTAACAATGCAGCCAAAAATTTGTGTTTATCGTGGTTACAGGTCCCTCATTTAATATTCTTCTTCTTCTTCTTCTTCTTCTTCTTCTTCTCCTTCAAAGTTAGTGACAACTCGAATCGTACTCTCATTGGCATCATCAAACACGCTGGATCGTCTAGTAGAACGCCTACTTCGTGCTATACTTTTCGTCACACTTTCTCTCCTCATTTCTTTGCCTTTGGAACTTCTCTCTGGCGAAACGATAGTTAAATTTGTGCTGCTTGAAGAGAGCTTCATCTGCTTCTTTCCATATGTTTTGAGTGAGCCGGCCGTGGCTTGACTAACGTTGATTGTTTTCTTGCTAGAGCCAACCACATGACGAGCGTTCGAAAGTTGCGAAGAAACTGTTTTCTTGACTGATTTTGCAACATTTGTGGTAGCTGTAGATATGGATGATTTGACTCCTGTGGCCGTCTTCGTCTTTCGCTTCTTTTGAACCTGGGCGTCTTCGTCGTCTTCGTCATCACCAATCATCTGTTGAAGCTTTCGCTTGCCGGCCTTGAGACCAGCTTTAACGACATCTTTAATGGTGGTGGCCTTGATGACTTTTTGGTCTTTTGGTCGAGGCCCCAATACACCGCGACAATTGTCACTGCCACAGCGACACGCTTGAACATTTTTGGCCGAAAATGGGTCGAAATTGTAATCATAGGTGAGCTCATCACCAGTCATAATTGGATTATCGCCAGCGAACAGAGCCATTCGCGGCTTGCCCTCCACAATCCACTTCACCATTCTGCAATTTGGCCTGCAGGAATGGTTAACAAATCTAGCAATGCTACCCCTGGTCGCATCAATGATCATGTTCTGATCAAATGACATTAGATAATAACACTATTGAATGATAGTTAGCCAACTGATTTTGTACCGAAAAGTGGAAGGAAGTAATTACATCATTATCTTTGTAGTCCTCATTCATACGTCTGTCACATTCGTCTTCAGTAATGATCTCTCCTGTATACTCAACGATAATTTGGTTTGCGTTGAAGCAGCGATTACTTCGAACTCCGTAGCCACGATCAGCTGTTTTGATAACTTCAACGCCAATCTCATACTTGTTGCCACCTTTTCGGAACGAGCTGCCTTTGCGACGATTAAAGAGCTCAGCGAATGCACGGTTGGTGCAACTGTCTCGTCCTGCGCCACAATTGGTATCATCGCACTCGTAAAGCATGATTCTATTCTGACAATCTTCATCGCAACCTGCATCTGGTTTACAGATACACTTGGAGAAGAAACTATCAAACAAGCTTGACTTCTTCCACATTGAACCAGCTTCTCCAATGAATCGATCTATCAGAAAAATTAGCAAATACATAAGAGCGATTGAATTCATAAAGCTTACTATGAGAAGTCTTGTACCACTCGGTAGGTTTAGGTTGTCCTGGTGGGAGTGGAGCACAAATGTCAAAAGGCAGTTTAAAATCTCTTCCAACGTGTAGTAATCTTTGGCCGTTCCACAAGGGTAGTGGCAGGGCTTTGTTTGGCTTTCCAGTCCACTTAAAAGGCGACTTTGTATTTCCAGAAGATTTGAACCAGTCAAGATTGGCCGGATCCTGTCCCGCGTAGAGTCCCTTCGTCAACCAAGCTTTCTCTTTCCTACCTTGCGCTCCTTTCTTTGCTGTGGTCTTGGTAGGCTCCGGCTTGTAGACTTGAGATTGGGCCTCCTCTGCCTTCTTCTTCTTCCTTGCCGACTCCTTTTTCACAAGCTTTCCATTACTCCAGACTTCCAATACGACAGGCTCTGTTTCGATTTTTGCAAACTCCTTCGTGTCTGCGAGGTTTCTGAGCTCCCGTTTTGCCTTCTGAAGACCTCCTTCCATTTCCTTTCGATCCCTCTTTCCTAGTAAGCTAATCTTCTTCGTGGGCCCATCCGCCTTCTCGCCAGGTGTTGATCGTAAAGACTTTCTTCGAGAGAGATCCTCCTTCTTAGCAGCAGTACTTTTGGGGCTTTTGTGATTGATTTTGCTGGCTGACTTGGACAATTTCTTGACTGACCAAGACAAGTCCAGAGCATCAATTCCCTCACTAACCAGCTTTTGTGCATTCTTCCCTACAGTGCCTGCAGACGCATTTACCGGGCCCAATGCATCAGCCAATTCGCCTCCCGATATAGTTTGCCGCCGTGCTTCATTGCCTGGAGCGCTCTTGTCCTTTAAAAATTTCTTGGGGGTGTGTACGGCTGTGCCGGCAAGAATCTTAGCATTATAGGTTCCGACCTTTGCGCGTGCTCGCTGACTTCGTCTATCTGTATGTTCGGGTGCAATTGATGCCTCGTCGGCGATGGGCTCAGGCTTGCCGGTGGCAGAGGTGACACTAACATTGTCTCCAATGCTTGTTGGAGGTGTAGATGTAGAGGAATTTAAGTTCGAGGTGTCGTCGACAGTGATTGAAGTATCGATTGATTCCGATGAAGGGGCACGCGTTATTTCGTGCTTACTAGAAGAGCGAGACGATGCGCCCATTCTATCTAGTAAATTGGAAAACATATTGATCAAATTGTGTCGCGTTATTGTTGTAACATTAATGTATGTTATGGAGAAGACGCGAAAGTTGACGAGTAGGATCCACCAGGCTGTGGCTTGCTCTCTCTACTCAACAGCGAAAACTGATGAGTAAGAACTACAATGTTCTTGGTGATAGAATTATTGAATGAATATTGGAGACATCAAAGAATTATGAGGGTACGATCGCGACGTTGTTGAATATAACGAAGTAAAAGTACGATTTGTGGTGTTGTGGTGGTGTGGTGGTGGTCAAAAGGTTGTATTGAAGAAGTGGAAGGAGAGAGAGAAGAGAGGGTACAAGAGGTATTTTGTGGCTGGGCCTAATTGAAGACCACTCGGAAGTGCCAATTATATATGTACAAGGGGCAACATTCCAAAAACAATATAACATAAACTAATCACCTAATGCAAGGGAAGATACTATTATACTAGAATACTTACTTTATCATCATTACCTAACTTATATTCTAACTGTCTAGAAGTCTTCCTTTTCTTTCGACTACTTTCAATGCTTCGGTCAAGACCTCTTTAGCTGAACGGTTCCTTTACTGTGAATGATATGGTAGACAAGTCCGTGTGATATTACATTGACATACACTTCACACATATTAACCCATTTTCCCGTGTAGCGTCGCATTGTTAATGTCTTCTGTTTCATTGGTTTCCATTGAAGTCAGAGTCAGGGAAAACCACTTTGATGCTAAATCACTAGCCTTTCACAACATCTTAATGAATCTCCATCTACATCAATTAGATCTAGAAGTACGAGAATCTACTCTTCACGTTCCATTTGCTATCGTAGTTTTATTAAGTAAATGTCGAAGGACTACTAAGTGTCTAGGTTGAGTCTCTGGTCGGATTAGCGAGGGCTTCCCGATTGTGGTTTGTGAAGGTAGTCAACACTTAACTATTTCAAGAACACCGACTAATTTTGAGAATTTTAAAGTTGACCATTCCATTGATAATTCTTGAGGCTTTGTGTATATGTAATATGATCTTTCTTTTATCACATCGATCCAAAAGAAGATTTGTATCACAAAATTACTGTGCAAAGTGCTACCCATACAACCCCGGATACATTGCATTACCACTACCTACTCAACTTGGCCACCTGTATGTTTCCACGAGCTGTATGAATGATTGTCTTCATCCGGGAATGCCATTGCGTGGATATAATGAGTTTATGACGTTGTAAGTCATTCAGGAGATCTTGGTAGCACTTCTAACACTCCGGAAAGTGGCCCGACCTCGGGATAGCAAACTTATTCTTGCACCTCTTACTATATCTTAAACCGTCTCAGGATACTTTGTCAAATCTTCCATGAGATTAAGCCATGGAAATTTTAAACCTTTGCTTGGGGGTTCGAATCTACGTTATCGAGATTGCTTGACATGTTGTTTTGCCAGATGCCAATATGAACATTTCAAGGCTTTCGATAATCCAGCTGCAAGTCGACAGCAAGGGTGTTCGGGAGTATTGATCTATCTTCACTACTCGACTCAGATCTTTGAAAGAGTGTGCCTGCAATTAGATGCTCTCTTTACCTTTCAAATCTGAACTGCAGTCTGAGTCATTGAAAGATTTGAAGTGTCTGAATCGGAATACAAACGCCTACTCTATGATTAAACTTCCTGCCTGGCATGAAGGGCACTGGAAACTACTATGGCATGACTGCACGATGAGGATCTAATGTAGAACAAGAGCTTTATGTCTGCTGATTTGACGGTCCTATCGGAGCGCGTATCAATGTCCTCCAGAGTGGCGCTCGGTGAAGCAATGAGAAGGAAACGTTTTTGGGTCGTAGTAGGCTGGGCCAGTATGGCATCTTAATTGTATTGACATGTGCTCTTTAAGTAAAGCTACTCTTGTCCTTCCTTCCGGACTGATGCATCTCGACTGGCTGGTCTTGATTTATCGAACGTTCCTCTCGTTTGTAAGGGAAAGAGCAGGACTAAAATAAAGTTCTACCTTCTCCACAGATGTTGAGTAGTATTTACGTTGTCGGAGCTGGAGTCCGACTATGAGAGACTTAGCTACTTCCAAGTAGAATACTCAATATGGCTCGATCTGTTAAATCGATTTCTAAACCTGACTTACCAATTCGCATTTTCGGATACTCCACCATCGAGAAAGTAGAATATCCTTCAGCCTCCACTATCAATGCCCTCACTACGAAGCTCTAATATTTGAGAGAAAGGGTCTTAATTGTGATTCCTCGTGCGCTCAATCATAGCCTCTCTACATTCGTTTTCATTTTCCCACGCCAGAATACTAAATTGTCCGATGCTCTTGCTGTCAGTGTACGTCGACCAGATCACTTGCGAGAATTGTCATCTATCTCGAACATTCACGCCTGTATTGTAGCAGCTTGCTAGTAAAATTTTCAGGACTATTTTGATACTTTCAGGTTTCTCTGTGCACAAAACCAGAGGCAGTTTTCAATCATCCCAACCTATCTTTTATGCTGAAAGCCCACCGGGCCTCATTTCACGGCCCTCCGAAAACTAGCAGAAGCATATATATTTGACCATATATCAACTTGGTGAGGGTTGAAGAGATTATTTCAATGCAAGAGAAAAAGTAGTAGCATCATAAATCAAGCTCATACGAGACTTAGTAAGGAAATTCGACACGTAGCTGCCATGTAGTTACTCCGTAGGTAACTGTAGATCCAGTAGACCGAGTTTATATACGGTGTAGATATTATTGGACTTTATTATGTGATACAACCTCCACGACTAAGAGTCTCTTGGGCAACAGTCATGTAATCAATCTACTATTGTTGAAATTTGGTGTAATAATTGTACATTACAGTATGATAGTATGCTCTGACCAGCTCACATACGACATATGGTAGTGAAGACAAAGACGAAGACCGGAAATCCTGATGCTGAAATATCTTCCTGATTGCGATGCACATTCAACCTTTGCTCTAAGGAAGAATTTTTATTGACGAAAGTAGCCGACGACGCAATTAGTATTAGAGTTGTCGACTTCGAGGTCATTCGGCTCAATCTACACCCACCTCAATCCCACCGCCACCTTTTCCCATCAAGTCTTCCTCTTTCAAATAATTTTCTGATCATCCCATGGATACGTAAACTGTAACTACCACCCCCAGTTCTCAGGGGTTCTAACTTTATACATCCACATCGTTTCATCCGATCTCCGCATAGCATCTACTCGGACCAGAACGACTTTGAGACTCACAACCAAACACCATTTAATCAGACCGTCGGATCACCAACCGAAACCACGTTATCGTTCTCTACCGGCAAGATGTTACATAAAACAAACGAGGAGCTTACTAATCCTTCAAAATCTTAACACTGGACTCCCTCCACACCTCCCAACCTTCCAGTACATCACGCATAATCCATGACATTCATCAAATCATCACAAAAGTCACACTTTACTATTCTTGACGCAATAACTTCTTCTATATCATTCATAAATCAGCACCACCAAAATCAGCATGTTTTAACTGTATCTACGATATTGAAGCTATTCCCAGGTCTCCACCACCTCATTCCGTTAACAGTACCATTAACCACAACACCGAGTATCACAAATGAAGCACAACGCAACCGCGAACCATTATTGCTAATCCCGCCTACTACCTGCCTCCCCTCATCATCTCCTTAGCATCACCTCACCACCCCAAGCATACCCCACACACAAATGCACATCAAGTCCGCTCTCCACACATAAGCCCCCATGACAGCCCCTCTCCAACTATCCAACCCATTCATCCCCAAGCCCCCTCCCAATTCCCCAACTCTCCAACTCTCAATCTGATTCATCATCAGTGCCTCAAATCCACTCACCACAAAAATCCACCTCCGTTTCTAGAAATCCCCTCCCCCAACCCTCGCAAATCATCCGCTCTTGTTAGACAACTACCAGGTAGACAACTTACTTAGGTACGTACACACATAGACACACATACATACCTGCCACCACACCCACAACAGCCCAAATCCGCATCCATCCACCCCAGAATTCAAATCCCGACATCAGCAGCACAGCCCATCTATCACCTCTCAAGCCAGCAAACAAACAAACACACGCACACCAGATTTCAATTTCTCCAATTTCTCCAAACATACCACACGTAGATAAAAAAAGAAACCAATGTACATCTCTCCTCTTCTCTTCTCCAAACCAAACCAGACCAAACCAAGCTAGCTAATCCAACCCCAAATCAAAATCACAACAGAATCCCCTTCTATCCATCTCGCCACTCCCCAAAATCGTAACCTACACCTCCAAACCCATTCAAAATGACCTATCCAACTAAAACTCTACCTATGTGTATCACATCACAACACATCACAACACATCATATCAATCACATCTACATGCAAATAAACAGATATCAGTTACAGACATATTTGCACTCGAGACCAGAACCACCTTTCACATTCATCATAACATCAGTCTGACTCTCACCTACCTCAACACCTGGAAGCAAAAGCTAGAGGCAGAATCGATTAGTATCATGTCACACGTAAGTGTACCTGACCTGATACACATGACATCGTAAGTAAAGCAAGAGAACATTTACCCAGCCGTTCATGTGCTTTGCTTTACTTGACCTGTGGAAATAACATTGTGAAGATGGCTCCCACAGATGTGGTTGCAAAGTGTGAAGCATCAGGTAGTGACAATACCCAAGTAGAAATGGCATGCAACTGCTGACCATTCAGTAGTTGTATAAATATTAATTCATAATTTACATAAAACATACCCCATCCTCAAGCCAGAACACCATGCTCCTATGTTTTGAAATCCTTCCGTTAGGGCGTATGCATACAATTTGAGAAAAAGATCAATCTCCACGAGTCAATCGCCTTCATACTTGCGTGGAGTTCCTCCTCATGCTCAGTTCAACCCATTAACCTATTTTTTTATCTCCAAATTTCTGGTGAATCGCCCGAATTTGCTCCTCCACATTTACATTCTGCATCATTTCATATCGTGCTCGGTCTGACTTATCCACCGGAGTACCATCGTAACCATTCGCTGCCTTCTTTCTTCGAGCGGCTTCTTCTTCTGTTATATGTTGCCCTGTAGCACCATCAAAAATATCACTTCTTTGACTCGCTAAGCGCTTGAGATTATTAGCCACATCTTGCGTGGAGAGATTAGTTGTTGCATAGCGGCTCTCTGCCTTCGCTTTCTGTTCCTTCCACCTAGGATCAAGCAATTCAACTATAGAAGTGTTAGTCGGCTGAGTTCATCATAAGATTTAGAGTGTTAACTTACTTCTCATATGAGCATCGAGCTCATCATAAGGAATTTGTTGATTACAATTGGGGCAAAGGGCCATTTGTTGCTTGTTGGCGGCTCTTGCGGCAGCTCTAGGAACGTAGTTCTCCTTGATTCTCATAGGGGCAGCGCCACCCTTAGCTTCAGCCTGTGCTTGCTGAGCACGAGCTCTAGCCTCAGTTCGCTCTCGTATCCTCTGTTCTTCTTCGTCCTCATCTTCGTTGTTCTTCTGGCGTGGGTCTTGGTATTGTGGCTGATATGATGGTTGCGGCACTGGTGGTGGAGCCATGTTATATTGTGGTTGGGCATATGATCCATCAAATATTCCATCGTCTCCAGGCATAGCTTCTTCAATGCGCATGTGTGTCGAGTTAATCGACATTTGTGCCTTTTGGTCCAGAGAGGCAAATTGAAGTTCGTTCAGTGACGTTGGTGGAGGTAAGTTCGTCTGATCATCAGCCTCTGTGAAGATGACAGTCTCTACCACAACAAAGTCGTGCCAATCGATTTGTGCATATGTAAGCTTCTCCTTCTCAACCGCCTCCTCCTTCTTCTGCTTTTGTTCGTCTTGGAATTTGAACCACTCTGCCCTTTGCTTGGCTCTACCCAAGACGTGAAATTTGTCGTCTACGTTGGCCTGCAACTCTTTGATTCTCTCCTGCTGCATCTTCCCACCTTCTCCATCCATACCACTCGCTCGCAACAACATAGTATATTGATCAATCAATCGCTGGAAGAAGTTGTGTAAACTGTGATTGGGTCTCAAGAAGTCAAACTGATAATTCCCCGTTTCCCTCTGAGACAGTGTCGTCATAAACTGTCTACCATTCTTCGCAACGAATAACGCGGTTAACCGGACTACCTCGAGATCTTGCGCACTGATATTGGGCATGCGCGCCGAGAAATGGAACTCTGGTGGTTCGGGCGGTCCTTTAGGTTTCTCTGCTTCCGCCGGCGCCTCTCCAGCTCTACCTGCCGCAACTGCGGTTCCCCTGCCTTCTTTAATCTCGCTGAGTCGCCATAAGTAGTATGCATTGTACGCGTCATTGGTGCTAAGGAAGGAGAATTTGGGGTTGGTTCTTTCTTTTTCTCTGATACGATCTAAGATTATTAGCTTGATGCTGGTATAATGTACTGAGCTCAAGAATGCCTCACCTTCGAAATTGATTCCATTTCGCGCAACATAGCCTGCTGTCTTCTCGAGAATAGCTATTATAATGTTAGATAATACTCTCTCGATGTTGATTTGATCGCGTACCTTTGATTTCTTTTGGTGGTAATACAACGCCTTGGGGTGGTTTTATTTCATCAAGAGCTGCAACAGCATCTGCAACTGAAGGGGCCATGTTGAGTAATTTTATTAGTTGTAATTGAATTGGCCTTTCTTGCTGTTGTTGTTATTTCAATTGGTGGTTGACTTCTGCATCTACAAGAAATGCGACCAGCAGCAGCCTTACACAAGAAATCTAGCCCTGCAACAGCCCTGGGCAAAAGCTTGAGGCGGAACTTAGTTTGACCGATATCCGAGGTTTGTCCTGGTGCCACATATCCTTACCCCACGATTGGCCGAGCCCCTCAGATGAGATGGAAGACTTGGGATTATGAAAAGTACTTTCTGATTCCTACAAAACATGGATTATCGAATTTTTAATCTGTAAAATGAAAACTAAATGAGAAGCCATCCCTTCGACCTCTACACCCAGGGCTCTCTCCCCCACTCATCTACAGTCTACTGTCTCATCTACTGATACTATCTCTGAGATAGTTTTGTTGCAAGTGGCCAGCGGATCTATTCCATGCTACTTATTGCTCACTTCAATCCCCAGTCGATCACTGATAATCACAATTAAAACAGAATTAGCCCAATATATATACACCAGAAGCATATCATATGTCTTCTATATTTCATAGCATTAATCTTATCTTATTCCATAGCACCCATAGCAATTGTGGCATCATACATGCCAACAACCCAGCTATTGCTATTGTTTCCCTCGTAATCCATTATTATGTACAATAAGCAAGGTATAGTATGTACCGCCGATTAACCCATGCAAAATAACGCCGTTGCATTTCAACCGGTAATGAGCCATTAGAACCATGTAGAATTCCATCCCTCCTTTTGCACAACTCCCAGAAAAGATTCAAACCCAACAACTATTAATCATAACATGATACTGAATGCCAGCTCTAACCGAGCTATGAAAAAGCTCCAGGTATGGCGATTGAAAGCTTTTCAGTGTCGTCACTGCTTTCAATAGACTCCTCGTTTTGTACTGAGGACTCGGATTGTGACGTTTCCTCTGTTACATTGTAAACTTCTTCCGTATCCCCTTTTTGTTCTGGTTCAATGTGTTCCACTTCATTTGCATCGTGAAAATCTTCTCCATTGCTGATCTGTTCCGTTTCTTGATCTTCGTCTTCCACTTCAGTGTCGGGAATTACAATGCTAGAATTCTCTGCAAGTTCCAATTCCGATTGTTGTTTGGGAACCGTCGCCACTGCTGTTTCTTTCTCTGCTTCCCGATTCTCCAACTCAGAATCGGCGATTGGAACATCAGTCCTCTCTACTTCCCGATTCTCCAACTCAGAATCGGCGATTGGAACATCAGTCCTCTCTACTTCCTCCCGAAGGGGACTAGGGAGGATTTCTCCATCACCTGACCTTCTCCCAAAACCGGTTACGTTGACAGGTGAGAGTTCACTAGTTGGTGTAATGTCCCTAGGTATGATTTCAATAGACCTGTCCGATTCTCCACTGATCTTGCGTCTTCTTTCATCATCACTTAAGCGAGGACTCCTAGATGATTCTTGATTCCAAGACTGTACGCATGGAATGACCCCGCCGCCAACACGACACCAGAACATCCGTTCTCTTAACCTAACACTCTCTTCCCAGGCGGCTTTATCAGACTCCTCATCTTCACCTCTCCAGTGACCTTCTTTAAGGACACGTAAAAAGCTCATAAACCCGCAAGTCGAACGGACGCGTCCTAGACAGTATAGGCATAGGGGGTACCTTTGCGCGTTATCGCTCTCGCTCGTTCGGAATCTATGGCTTCTGATATGTTCTGGGCCTTTTCGGGCTTCGCCACAAAGAGAGCAGGGGAATGCATATGGTTTTATAGACGAAGGCATCGGCTCAACAACAAGCGACCCTTCACATACTGCATTCAGGACTGTCCTTCGAGCGAGCCAAGAAAGTCCTGGGGCATTATCGAGACGAAGCGTGGGCTCGATATCCTCGGCGAGAGCTCGTTTATAAAATTTCGTTTCTTTTAATGGGGTCAAAGAGTTGGGGCCATCTCTTGAGCTCGAGCTCACATTGGAGGCTGGTGTAGTCGGCGTTGCGGGGGAAGATCCAAATGTGCCCAATGTTGAGATAGAAGATGTTGACCCGTTGTTCGGCGCATGTGTTGATCCAGTATATGCTCCTAGTCCTAACCCTAAACCGATTCCTCCATAAGATCCGCTGGAAACGCGACTCCCAACAACATTCCTTGACATACGCAGTAGAGAGATAAAATCATCGTAAGCTCCAAGGTCAGTTCGAAGGACTGGCTGAATCAGGTGCAAGAAGCTCGTAGGATATGAAGGTGAGACCGGTTCCGGGATTGAGGAAGATTGGATTGAGTCCGAGTTGTGCATGTTCTCGTCTTTGCGATCGGTTTGATGTAAAGCCGGAGTTGACGGTGCGGTGCCATTTGTTTGGTTTGTTTGATCATCCTGTTCCTCGGTCATGTGTTCCATAACTTGCTTCAATTCTGCCAACTGTTCTTGTTGCGACTTGAGTAAATTCTCTGCCTCCTGAAGTTGTGCTTTTAGTTGATCGTTCTTCTTGTTCACGATATCATATTCCTTCCGTGCTTGCTCTCGAGCCGTGATAACCATCTGTCAATGTCAGCTTTTATTGCATTGAAAGACTATACTCAGACCAACCTTGTTCGCCTCCTCAAATAAAGCCGTGGTAAGATTCTCTAATTCTAGCTCGATACTCTTCTTTTCTTTCTCAACTTCTCTCCTTTTATTCCTCTCTTCTGTCAAGGTCGCATTGAGTTTGGCCTTCTCGGCTTCGGCGATTGAGCTCCGTATCAGTACTCCATTCGATACTAGCGCTTTGTGCTCTCGATTTTCCCGCTCAAGCTGCTTGTTTCGTTCTCTTGAAGCCTCCAGTTCATGTCGAGTGGCGCTCAAACTATCGTCGAGAGTCGTCTGTTGATTTATGGCGTTTATAAGCTTTTTGCTCAGTGTTGTAACCTCCTCGCTCAAATGTGCATTGCTCAGCTCTTGGTACTGTTCTTGGTTCGAGACGGGGCCATCAATTGTAGGTGACGAGACTCTACTCCGAGGATCCGGAAGAGTACTCAAATTCTCCTCGTGATCCATATAGGGAGCGAAAGCCCTTGGCGTAGGTATTCCAGGGGCGTTTGATACTGTAGCCATCGTAGGCAGGGTGGTAGTCGATATTGATTTTGTTATCGTCTTTGTAGAAGAACCCGAGAGAGAGCGGATATGTTGTAAGGACCGACGATGATTATATTGAGTCCATCCAGCGATGTGGATGAAGCTGTACGATTGGTTGCATTGTTAGTTATTGTTGTTGTTGTTGTTGTTGTTGAAGAACATGATTTAATTAATTATTTTTTTTCCTTTTGACCACATGAATGAAAGAGACTGATCACATCATTATGATAAAGTCAAGTCAAGTATCATATAATATAACATAACAGACTTACTCGGACATTTGATTCTTTGAAGAGGCTTAGAGCCTCGTTCCCGATTAGAAAGCCACCAAAGAAATGTGAGTTGACGATTATTACGTAGTAGATTAGCGGCAGTAAATGTGCCCAACGACCTAAACCAGGAAGGTACTTTGAGATCTCGGAATCTTTACTGATGCGTTTACGTATTGAACCGATGAAAGGTGGGAATGGGAAAGACACAGCAAGAAAGGGATTGAAGTTTTGATAAAGTACGAAGTACAAGAGGAATAAAAAATTGGAAGAAATGTATGTAAGGAGAAAATAAGAAAGAAGAAAGAATAAGAGCAAGAGAGAGAAAAAAGAAAAGGAAAAAAGTAAGTACTTAGTTTGAATAAAAGATTATTTAATACTCCTTTGAAGGGTGAGGAGAGAGAGAGAGAGGAAGAGGGAGAGGGAGAGTGAGAGGGAATTGAGAGAATTGAGAGAGAAAGAGAGAGAGAGAGAGAGATTGAGAGCTGAGAGAAAATCAAAAGTTGGGAGAAAGTATAGCAAGTGCTCGTACAGCATTATCGAGGTATCTTTGACCGGGTTATGAATTTCCGACAATCCAGATAATAATAAATCTCTTTAGATTTGCCAGGAAAGGAAAACGGAAAACGACGCGGCATCATACGTCTAAACGCTGGATGATACTACCCAATCAAAATCCCACTCGGATGGGGGATACAAGAAAAGGGAAAAGTCAAAAAATGAGAGGGAAAAGCAAGGAAAAGGAAGAGAGGAATAGGTAGAGAGGAATAGAGAATGAATGACTCCCTAGTAAAAAGAGACAATTTGTAGAATCTTGTAAAACATAATAATGTCATGTATGTACTCCGTATATAATGTATGTATATAGGTAATGTTCAAAGTATACAATTATGCGAGTATAGTACTGTATATATGTAGATCTACCTATATCGAGTATTATTAGGGGGTTACAAAGAGAAGCATTCATTTCCTCACAAAAGGGTCTGTCTCTCTGTCTTGGTATCAATCAATCAATCAATCAATCATCCATCAATCAATCATTCTAATCCAGGGTTCTCTAACGGATTGTATGCATATTTGACTTATTCAGACTTACTTCATGCATGCAAGTGGTTGGTTGTACATCGTACATCGTACATCGTACTCCGTACTCCGCACTTCTTATTAGGGGTTATGGAAGAGGGGGAAAGTTACTGTACCTAGGTACTGTTCATACTACTATCCATCCTATCTGAGCCTATCTAATGAATCAATAAAATAAAAATAATTCATTCATCAATCATATCAATAGATATCAATATCAGTATCACTACCTAGTACTCACTACCTACCTAGTATCTCAACAATCACAATCAATAAATCAATAAATCATCATCATCCTTGACACTCCCAAGACTTTTATTAACTTTCGTGAATCACTTTTCCATTCGATATGCTTACTTGTGTCAGCTCATCACTCATCCCCCCCTTCGAGCCCCCATCACTCCCTCACCCATCACTTATCAGATGAAGAAGGAAGCCTCAGAAGGTACGAGGTCCCTAGTATCCAGTATCTACCATCTCAGGGATTAGCTTTATGAGGAAGGTCTGAACTCACAAGTCCCGAATGGTTTGGTCTCGCATTTCTTCTTTTGCCGGCTTTTCCTCAGGCGACTCCGTAAGTCATAGCACCATCTTGCTTTCTGATATCCTTCCATTCAAGAGTCAAGACTGAAATGGGCAAGTCGAGATTCTCGAGGACTGCATCTTAAGACTCGATCCTCATTACCACCATCTCTGCTGAAACCATCAAAACCTCGAGTAGGTAACTCTTCCGTATTTATTATGTGATAGTTTATTCAAATACGCGCCTCTCTTCAGATTCTTACCGTGGCTATGCTGCACCCCCCGCAAATTCGTGCATCAAGAAGGTTAACCTGTACGCGGCTGGATCTCTCGCCTGAGTCGCCTCCTCGGCCAGTACCGATCTTTTCTGGTCCATTGTCACGACAGGTGCCAGATGTAGATCATCTACCATCGATGTGTGGAGTAAAGTTTTTTATAGATCATGCGCAAACCCAAGGAATTATGTGGTTAGTTGATATCTACTGCCGGTATGCTTTCGGCATTACTATTCTCACTCAAATCACATCCATTTGACGCCCAAGGAACAAGAAAAGTGCTTGTATGATTTTTATTCTCTCTAAACCCAACCCAGGGTAAGGAACATCATGTGAACAGCACCGATCTAGACTTAACATTGTGAGACAAGGAGAGGAAACTCATCGTAGATCTGCTTAATGGCATGCATCACAGAAAACAAATGTGGTAGGGGGGATTGTAATGTATTCAAATGAGGCTGCATCCAGAACATAGGGGGCTCTGGATGATCAAACGCCAAACTCGACTGGGGTTGTTCTTGGAACACTTGTGAGGGCTTCGGAGAAGTGGGAAATCTTCTACCTAAGCGTGACAAATACGGCTCCGAAAGGATAAAGAGATGGGGGGAAAATGGAGGAAAGAAATCGTTCACTGAAATTTGCTGCAAACACATGGCGATGCGTGTCATCGGATGCTGTTGGAAACCTATCAGATTCTTGAAGGTATTGCACATATTTAATTTTTATCATGCAACGCTAGAAGCCTCTGACCCTCATTGTATCATATCCCGCAAAGAAACCCAAACAAACCCCAGCCCAGAGCTTAGATAGTCGTCTCGTATGCGATTGGTACAATTGTCTCTGGTACGTTATCCTTCATCGAAATGGTTCTGGCCTCTCTTGGCATGGCTGGCTGTCTCTTCAAGTGAACGTGGGTACCGTCGGCCTTCGATTGCTTCTTCAACTCGGCGTTCTTCTTGACTCTGCGGACGAACTCCTCTCTTGAGCGGGAGAGGGAGACGTGCTCGATTCTGAGGTTGACACGCTTCTCGATGTATCTGTGCTTAACCTTCTTGTAGATAATAACACCGACGGCGCTCTTGGTGACGTTGTAGACGACACCAGTCTTTCCGTGGTAAACCTTGTGGGGCATACTGAACAGAAGTCAGTACACGAATTCGTCCTCCGAATTATTCCACCATCTTCTCGTAAATCTCTATGTCGATTCTGCCTGGGAAATTTATGTATGATTGATAAATTTGACTGACCCCTTTTGAACGGCACCGTTTGCCTTGATATCAACAATGTCACCGACCCTGAAAATTAATTAGTATTTTTGCGACATTTCGAAATTGCGTAGAAATGGACTTCTACATACTTGTATTGTCTCAAGTAGGTCGACAACTTGATCATACCATGATCCTTGAAGTTTCTGCTGAATGCATACTGGAAATGAGTTAGTTATTGCTCTCGATTCCAAAATTGCCGTCGTCGCATCGAATTCAAAGCTGTGGCCGTAGCAATCCTCTCCAAATCGAGCAATTAAATGGAAAATAATGAACTCACCCGAGTACCGGCGCGGAGACCTGCTGGGTGACCCATTTTGTCGATGTAGGATGGGTATTCGGAGGGAGGTCGAAGTTATTTCAGAAATTGTCGATAATCTTTTCTATTGCAAATTGACGCTGGTATCGGCAACTCCAACTTTCAAAAATCTTCGCTTAATTTGGCGCCTTCCCGCTTTCGTGGTAGCTCGGGTCAAATGCCCTAATTGAAATTCCGGAACATCGAAAAATTACAGGAACAAAATTTACAGCCAGCGATCAACAACCTCACGACGACAATCGACTCGACGTATCACCAAAAATGGCCCCGTACGTATTGTCCATATTCTGAAGCTTCAGATTTACTTCGATTGATCTCGAAATTGTCTGGAGTTTTTTTTTTGGCCTTGAATCGAATTGCTGTGGGAATATCACCTCGATCGCAACAAGGCCAATTTGAGTACGTTTGCTAATATTTCTGAACAGACGTTCATACTCCAAGACCTACAAGGTCCCACGTCGTCCGTAAGTTCTCTATCAATTACCCATTTGCACTTTGTAATTTATGCTGACAACTTTATAGCTTCGAGAGTGCTCGTTTGTAAGTGGACCACTGTTCTAGAGCTTGCTCTGTTCATGTCACTGATTATTCCCTAGGGACTCCGAATTGAAGATTGTCGGAGAGTATGGTCTCCGCAACAAGCGTGAGGTCTGGCGTGTCCAGTTGACTCTCTCCAAGATTCGTCGTGCTGCCCGGTATGTGAAGTTCTTCAATTCGAGAAGTTTTCAATGTGCTAACGTATTCAATATAGTCAATTGCTCACCCTTGACGAGAAGGACCCAAAGAGACTCTTCGAAGGTAACGCCCTCATTCGTCGTCTCGTCCGTGTCGGTGTCCTCGACGAGTCCCGCATGAAGCTCGATTACGTTTTGGCCTTGAAGATTGAGGATTTCATGGAGCGTCGTCTTCAAACCTGTGTCTACAAGCTCGGTCTTGCCAAGTCCATCCACCACGCTCGTGTCCTCATCCGTCAAAGACACATCCGTGTTGGTAAGCAAATCGTCAACGTTCCATCCTTCGTTGTCCGTCTCGACTCCCAAAAGCACATCGACTTCGCATTGAGCTCGCCATTTGGAGGTGGACGCCCAGGTCGTGTCCGCAGAAAGAAGGCCAAGGCTTCCGAGAAGAAGGATGATGATGCCGAGGAAGAGGATGAGGAATAGAGGAACATTTTGATACCAAAATCTTTCCTATCTACATCATGAGGGTTACATTTTAGCAGGGGTTAGGGCCGGTTACGCATGTAAAGCAGACATCTCAGCGTCGAGCTACAAAATAAAAGCCGTATTCCATGATGAATTATTAATGAGCACTTTTTTTTAATGACTTTTTTGTTTCATGAATATACCATTCGACGAACAATTTGTGATTTGATCAAAGAATCAATGTTGGAACGCGTTCAACATTATTATACATCAGCTAATCCAAGTACCAAAAGCTGTCTTTCTATTTTTGATATTTTACCACGAACTGTTTTGGGCGAGTGAAAGCGGCTTGAGATTAAACATTCAGTGATGATTTCAATGTTTAAATAAGATGTCCAATGATTAATTATTGAATGCTTGTCATACTAATTCGTCTTTCCCTATGAAAGCATTCATTGGATCGTCGGCTGCTATACGCTTCTTCTTCCATGCATCCATATCCTCCTCCGAAACACCCGAGTGCATCTCTTCTGCAGTGCGTTTCTTCGTCTGTTGTGTAATAGCGGAAGGCTTTTCCACCTCAATCTTTGCTGGTTCGACCTCTTCTGTGCCCTCATCCATCAGGATACCTCCTATTCGAGCACGCTCTGCATCTTGAAAGGCACTTTTACCTGCTTCTCCAACACAGTAACTGTTCTTGACCAGCGAATGACAACACGAATAACCCCATTTGAAGTTAGACCACCAACTTCCCCATACAGATGTGTGATTATTGGGATAAATGTCCTCAGGATATTTAGACTTCGCAGAGGCCTTTGGTGCTCCCTTGATTCCACCCGTCTCATCATATTCCACATATTTCTCAGACTCCATAACGGCTGCATCCCTAAGCCTTGCGGCCATAGGATTGCTGTCTCCGCCATATTTCTCCAAAAGCATTTTTTTGTGCGCCTGTCGTTTGGCCTCAGCCTCTTCCTTCTCCTTTCTTCTGTAGTACTCGCCAGAAGTAGGGTTGGCTTGTAAATGTTGTTTTGTGTCACCAGCCTTTTCCTGAGACTCCCAGGCGTACTTCTGCGCCTTTTCAAATTCGGCGGCATCTCCAGAAGCTTTCAAAAACCCTTCTTCCGCAACCAGCGCCGCAGCCGTATCAGCCGTCGCCCCACTGTCCACCATAGATCTAGTCTTTGGGTCGTACTTCGCTGAGTCTAAGTCCAAATTTAATAGATATTTTGCTGTGTCCTCGCGTATTCTCAGCTGCCTTGTCGATGTACTTTGATGTCTGCCCATGTCTGATTCTTCGGCGTATTTCGCGCCATCATCATCGCCATCCTCATCGGCTTCTTCTCCATCTTTGCTATGACCACTCTGTAATTGCTTCTTCAGTTCTTCTAGCTGCGCATATTCATCTGTGACGGTCTTGTACTCTTTCGCATCGTATCCATTCCATCGATCTCTCTTCGCATCCCATCCCAAATCAACGTCCTGTATAACTTCATCTGCCTGTATATCCTTTCCGGTCCATTTGGCGCCTTTTGCTCTAGGTCTATTCAAACAATCCTTCGCCTTGTGTGTCATTGCTCCGCAATTTTCGCATGCGCCTTTTCGAAATTTGGTGGCTGCAGGACCCAATTTCTTTCCACGATCATACCATTTCGACTGATCTAGTTGGGCTTTTTGAAGGCGCTGATGCTCGAGGTAATCGGTATTATCATCGTCGCCGATATAAAATGGCTTCTTTGCAATAAAAGCTGGGATGTACTCGTTCTGGTCCTTGTTTGCTGCAGATTGTTCAGGCTTTCGAGGTTGAGTACCTGCGGGAGGCATTTTGGAGGTTTCGCTATATCAAAAAAATAAAAAAATAAAATTAAATGAAAACGGTAGTATCAGTTGTTGGTATGTCAGTAACAGTACGTATAAAAGTCGATGATATGGTCGAAACTGTATATCAAAGCGATCAAGTATCGAACAATAATTTGGTTCTGGACTAAAGAGAATACTAGATAGGTGGATGTAGGAAAGAGAGGTGGGTTTAGGAAAGACAGGATGTGGATCGATTGATAAACTCCATTGGGTAGCGGAGATAAGGTATGCTCTGACAGCACTTCTAAAGTCTCTAGTCCCGTGACTTGGCGTAGCTTTGTTTTCGCGTTCGTGTTTGCGCCACTCAGATGTGGTATGAGAAAGAGAAAGAGAATGAAGATAAAACAGGAACGGCACTTCCTACGGTTTTTTCCCTTTTGTATTTGAAGGTAGAGTGAGAAATGCGAAGTCATGAAAACTGACAACATCGACTCTCGCTGGGTGCCTCCATCCTAATACGTCCAATTGCCATGGACCTCTTTCGAGTACGTCTCAATTGCATTGATCATTATCAAGCTACACCTTCTCAATTTGATCCTCAATTAAAACGAAACATCAAACCTTCCGATATTCATAAAGAGCCGAAAGTACCTGTCATTAGAATTTTCGGCTCAACGGAGACAGGTCAGAAGGTCTGCGCACATATCCATGGAGCATTTCCTTATTTGTATATTGAGTATGAAGGCTCCCTTGATCCCGACGAAGGTTTGTCTTTGCTAAATTCCGATTGTTGCTTTGATGACTGATAAATGTGTAGTTGGGAGGTATATCCACAGACTTCATCTTTCAATTGATTATGCCCTGGCTGTAAGCTATCGTCGTAATGCATATGATGGAAATGCCAAATTTGTCGCACGTATTACCTTAGTAAAGGCGGTTCCATTCTATGGCTTCCATGTTGGATACCGCTTCTATCTTAAGATTTATATGTTGAATCCCATGGTAATGACGCGTCTCGCAGATATCTTGCGTCAGGGTACTGTTATGAAGCGAGTATTTCAACCATACGAAGCCCATCTTCAATTTCTTCTTCAGTGGATGGCGGACTACAATTTGTATGGGTGTGGATATATCGATTCTAGTAAGGCTACATTTCGAGGTCCAGTGCCTCTATATAATGAAATTTCCTCATCAATGCACCTTTGGCATGACCGCTCAATACCTGATCATCTCATTACGAATGACGTGTATCTACCTAGGGTCAGTCATTGTTCATTGGAAGTTGATATCTGTGTCCAAAATATTCTCAACAGGAGAGATGTCAAGCCACGTCTGCTCCACCATGACTTCGCTCAAAACCTTGGTCCTTTTGCCCCCGACGAGAAGTTAGTACAAAGTATGGCAGGTCTTTGGAAAGATGAAACCCGTCGTCGAAAGTCTAAAATTCCAAATGCAACGGCTGGCAGTAGCCCATTCCCAGCCGAGGTATTGTTCTCCATGTCAGCTGACCCTCGATATTCCCAGAATGGTGGATGGATGCACGAAGGCGAGCACAGGGAAATGGTCAAAGGGCTCATCCAAGAAGAACGGAATGGAGGCGACCCTTCGAAACCAACTTTCAAAACTTTCGTCAAACCAAAGCCCTTCGAGACTTCCGTGAAAACTAGCTTTGAGTCGGTGGAAGACTTGTACCCTGAGAATCTTCGTCTCGCTTTCCAATCAGTCTATGAGGAACAGGGCCATCACAATTTGCATGGTCACCGTGGAGAAAGAGAGGTGGACGAAACCCTTGTTGAACTTGCAATCAGCCAAGAAGAAAATGAAGACGATTACGATTCTGACGAGGATATCATGAGAGAGATTGAGCTTTCCCAGAAACGGAAAGGAGATTATATTGACGAAGCCCTACCCAAATCTGAAACAGATGCGATGTTTGGTGACGAAGCTTATTTCGATGCTGCTTCATTAGATGAATCGCAAGCTGTTCAGCTTAAAGAAAGCAAAGCTCATCACAATTTTGTACAATCCCAAACAGCCTCCGTTGTAGCAGATGCTCTGGCCTCAAAATCTGCACAAATCAGCGACTTGGCTAGTCAGATTGATTCTGATCGTGATGGCGGTCACAACCATAGGAGCAAAGACATTAATCCCGAATGGAAGAGGTCACAATTAGAACAAGATTTTCCGGACGCGAAACGGCGGAAGACCAGTACAATGGCTCAATCCCCACCACAATTATCTCCTACTTTATCTCTAGGACCAAGGGATGAACATATCGAGCAGCGAGCCAGCTTGGAGCTTAGGCCGCCCGGTGCTAAGATTTCCTCTCAAGACTCGCTCAATTTCCCTGTAACAAAAGATTCGCACGATTCGAGCACAATGCTGAAACTCAGTCAGCGCTTTGGGGATGTAGATACTCCTACAGCAAAGAAGTACGTTTCTTTCCTTCCCAATCCAGCATTGACTACCAACAATTTCGTTAAGACTGTAAGCATGTCAAACTTCACAACGATACCAAGCCCGATTCGAAAGCTAGGTTCCTCTGTTCAGGATAAACTGTTCAGAGGAATCAAAGACAGCTTTGGAGTCAGTACAGATTCATTACTGCTGGCACATCATCAATCTCCCCCATCAGCCCATTTTGTTTCTACAACGATGTCAAGTTTCAATCTACCCTTAATTCTCCATCAAGATGCCTTTTACAGTAGGGAAGAAGATGTTCCCGAGCGCCCTAGGGAATGGGCGGGTAGAGAATTCAAACTTAGAAGCACGAGTGTGCCATTCCTTCCCGACTTTGATCCGTCTGCGACCTCAGACGCAACTTTTGGGCTTGGGCCTGTTGTTCTCCCTGATAGGATCAAAGACGAAGGAGTCTATCATCATCGGCGCCGCGAGTGCAGTCTTCGGGCTTGGACTTTTACAGAAACACCGCCTAGTTATGCGAAAGTACACATTTGGGCTCGCAATCAGGAGTCTAAGATGAATGGTAAATCCGAAAAGCCGAAGAGGGGCGCGCCTTTTAAGTCGGTTAGCAAGCACCGAAGGGAGACGAAGCTTTCACAAATCGACGGCCCAACTCAAAAGAACCCACATGGCTTCAAATATACGCAAAACGGAAAGACCATCAACATTCAACGTGAGGCTCAATACATGAGTGTCATGAGTTTAGAAGTTCATGTTAATACGCGAGGGGCTTTTGTGCCCAATCCCGAAGAGGATGAAATTCAGTGTATTTTCTTCTGCTTTCAAGCGGACGATAACGACATTGGAGGTAGCCCATCAAAGTCGGGGATCGCGGTCTTGTCCGTTGATGAAGATAATATTGCCGAGAGGATATCCAATCAAGTTCCCTTCGAGGTGCATGTAGAGACTTCTGAGCTCGATCTGCTCGTCCGCATGGTCGAAATTGTGCGGGAGTACGATCCAGACATCCTGACTGGCTTCGAGGTCCATGGTGGATCTTGGGGGTATCTTATTGAACGGGCAAGAACTAAATACGACTATGACCTTTGTGATGAGTTCTCACGTATGAAAAATCAATCCCATGGCCGTTTTGACAAGGATAAAGACAAATGGGGATTCGATAATACATCCACAATTCGTGTCACAGGCCGACATATGATCAATATCTGGAGAGCCATGAGAGCTGAGCTCAACCTCCTTCAATACACATTGGAAAATGTGGTTTTCCATCTACTCCACCGGCGGATTCCGCACTATTCATGGGCCGATTTAAGGAACTGGTATACCAACGGGACGGCCCGAGATTTGTCTAAAGTACTCGCGTACTATGTGTCCCATGTAGAACTCGATCTAGAGATACTTGAGCAAAACGAGTTGATCTCGCGTACAAGCGAACAAGCACGGCTTTTGGGTGTTGATTTCTTCTCGGTTTTCTCCCGTGGCTCACAATTTAAGGTAGAATCTCTGATGTTTCGCATTGCAAAACCAGAGAACTTCATCTTGATATCCCCTAGCCGAAAACAAGTGGGTGGCCAAAATGCTTTGGAGTGTCTTCCCCTTGTCATGGAGCCTCAGAGTGCTTTTTACAGCAGTCCATTACTGGTTCTTGATTTTCAAAGTTTGTATCCGAGTGTTATGATTGCTTATAATTATTGTTATTCGACGTATCTGGGACGAGTCGTAAACTGGCGAGGTACTAACAAAATGGGGTTTACTGAATATACAAGGGAAGACAGGTTGCTGGAGTTGCTGAAAGACCATATTAACATTGCACCTAATGGAATAATGTATGCAAAACCAAACATTCGGAAGAGTCTCCTAGCCAAAATGTTGGGGGAAATCCTCGAAACTCGTGTCATGGTGAAGAGTGGGATGAAGCTTGACAAGGAGGACAAAGCGCTGCAACGATTATTGAATAATAGGCAGCTTGCTCTGAAACTCATTGCCAACGTTACATACGGATATACATCTGCTTCGTTTTCTGGTCGCATGCCGTGCTCAGAGATTGCTGACAGTATTGTTCAAACCGGGCGAGAAACACTTGAAAAAGCCATTGCACTTATTCACTCGGTCAAACGATGGGGTGCAGAGGTGGTTTATGGAGATACCGACAGCTTATTTGTCTACCTGAAAGGTCGCAGCAAAGATGAAGCGTTCGATATTGGGAATGAGATTGCAAAAACGGTCACCAACATGAATCCACGTCCCGTCAAGCTCAAATTCGAGAAAGTTTATCATCCCTGCGTACTTCTAGCTAAGAAGCGATATGTGGGCTTTAAGTACGAGAGCAAGTCACAAATCGACCCTGAGTTCGATGCGAAAGGCATTGAGACCGTGCGACGTGATGGCACTCCAGCTGAGCAAAAAATCGAAGAAAAAGCTCTCAAGATACTCTTTCGCACAGCTGATCTTAGTCAAGTGAAATCCTATTTTCAAGAACAATGCGACAAAATCATGAAAGGCTCTGTATCTATTCAAGACTTTTGCTTTGCGAAAGAAGTCAAGCTTGGAACGTATAGTAACAAAGGACCACCACCTGCAGGAGCTCTTATTAGCACCAAAAAAATGTTGGAAGATGCACGAACAGAGCCGCAATATGGTGAGCGAGTTCCATATGTGGTCGTCACGGGCGCTCCAGGAGCTCGATTGATCGATCGCTGTGTCGCGCCCGAAGAACTTCTCAACAGCGATCACAGCGAGCTAGACGCGGAATACTACATCTCTAAAAATCTGATTCCACCATTAGAACGAATCTTCAACCTTATGGGTGCCAATGTCAGAAGTTGGTACGATGAGACGCCTAAAGTTCAGCGCGTTCGCCGACTCGAGGTTAATCTGGATCAAGGACAACTTAGAGACCTGGCAACAAACAAGAAAACACTCGAATCATACATGAAATCATCATCATGTCTTGTTTGCAAAGACAAACTTGAGACCGAAGGATTCCTCTGTCCAGAGTGTCAGTCCAATGCTCCTGACTCGATGCTTTCTCTACAGACGAGACTTAATATTGAGGAAAAGAAGCTTCTAGACATACAGAGCATTTGCCAGGGCTGTTCTGGTTTATCTCCACTAGAGGGAGTGAAATGCGATAGTAAGGATTGCCCTGTATTTTATACAAGGACGAGACAGAGGGCGAGACTCAAAACGGAAAGGGCCTTCATGGTGCCAGCTATGCAGGCTCTATCATCAACTTTTGAAACGGAGGTGGATTTCACAAACCTTGAGTGGTAATTAGCAGTTTCTTTGTTATTTCTGCAATTCGAAGGCTTTCAAGGATCTTGTGATATCGTTCCAGAGGCATAATCTTAGAAATATAACATTTTAAAGCCACCAAAATAAAAAAATACTATGAATGATGGATATTGGTGCTATAACTTGCCAGGTTGACCGATCCACTTCTACTCCTTTCCTTTCTTGCTCTTGGATATGTATGGAAAGAGTTAGTGTACGATGGGACAGAATCTAGAATGAAGACTCTGGAGTATAAAAGCTGAATGTAAATAAACTACAATTATGAAAGTATAATCAAAATGTATAACACTGATATCCTATTGGATGAGAATGACTTCACACGTACGTGCTATAGGTATCTGGATAATGTACGATCAGATATCAATCTCACCACAGATAGCTCAGTATCATCAGTAAGTTTCACATCGTGCAGGTACTTTTTAGATCCTACGATGATCAGACAATAGTTGTAGTTAGCGTTTTGGTGAGGTGCGTGAAAATACAATCCCCGGTGAGCACTGATAGTGGATTCAATCAAGGTTTTCTTCCAAGCTCTTCAATATTCCCCTCCTTCAATTATGATTGTTAGCTTACTGTCAATTTGGTACTCTCAAACCTACTTGATAAGTTATCTTTCAATTTGCTTGCCGGATGTGAGACATTACATGATTGAGAGAAACAGCCTTTATTAACACTAGGAAAATCATAGCTTTTCAATTATTTCTTATTTCAATCAAATTCACCGTCCACAATTCTCCAGAAAAAGGTATCCCAAGGATTGTCCGGCGTTTACAGGTCTGACGTCGCCACATGTTTTAGATGCCTTGCTTTCTTTGAATTGTTAAACATCAACAACTTCCCAAATGTTATTTTCTCCTACACTTCACCAGAATTTACTATTTGATTTTATGGAGATGGTCCGTTAATTATAGCCCTTTCGTCTCTATACATGAAGGCGATATCATAATGGGAGGTTTAACATGGTTTCTTTTCATCTATTGCTTAGGTGGTCTCACATTTCTTCCCCTCGTCGTGATTGCCATATTGCTTCACGCATACTTTACCTTTCCAGATCGCGACGACACCGATTTACGAAAAGATTACGATCCAATATCTCGACCTGGTGATGATGTCGATGCTATCAAATCTGCACAGAAATCCCTGGGCGAGAAGTTTCAACTTCACAACAACCATGAAGCGGACGTAGCTGCTGGGTATTTTGCGATCTGTAGGGAATACTCACCAGGCGGAGTGAATGGGAAGCCGCCAGAACGAACAACACCCACTGGATCAACTACAGTCTCTGCGCCCAGTCCCAGTGTTTATCAGAGCATGTATAGAAGCTTGTTTGAGAGGAAGACAAACAATGGCCCATTAGATAATAAGACAGCGGGGAAACCACAGAAAAAAGGTGGCAATGTGTTTTACGTGGTCTTGAGGTAATTCCTGCAGAAAAGCTCAATTTCTCCGATATATTCAGGTTATACTGACGATTATGCCAGGCATGGTCATCTAATGCTATTTGATGATGATGAGCAGCTCGAAGTTCGTTACGTAGTGTCTTTGGCACATCACGACGTTAGCATATACTCGGGATTGAATGATATTACACCAGAAGGAGAATTGTTCATTAAAAGGAATGCCATTTGCTTGTCAAGGAAGCAGGGTGTGGGAGAGATGACTGCCGATGGCAAACCATCTCAGCCCTTCTATTTGTTTTCTGAGAATTGTTCTGATAAGGAAGATTTCTATTTCGCACTTCTGCGAAACCAAGAATCGGACTCGACCCCAAAACCACCGGTTCCTTTGCAGTATGATGTGAAAGATATCATCACTCTTGTCCAGAGGCTGCATTCATCCGAAGAACACCTGCAGACAAGATGGATAAATGCTCTGGTTGGCCGGATATTTCTTGCGCTTTACAAAACACCAGAAGTTGAGGATTTCGTTCGCGCAAAGATCACCAAGAAGATATCAAGAGTCAAAACTCCCAACTTTTTAAGGCAAATCACTCTTCGCAACGTGGATATGGGAGAGGCAGCACCAGTGATCACGAACCCACGTTTGAAAGATTTAACCGTAGATGGACAGCTTATCGTAGAGGCTGATGTTCGCTATACAGGTAACTTTCGTCTCGAAGTTGCCGCCATAGCTCGTCTTGAGCTCGGCGCCCGCTTTAAAGCTCGAGAAGTAGATTTACTGTTAGCCGTTGTCCTGAAGAAGATTGAGGGGCATATACTTCTCCGAATTAAGCCGCCTCCCTCGAATAGGCTATGGATCACATTTGAAACCATGCCAAAGATAGACATGACAATAGAGCCCATTGTGAGCTCACGACAGATTACATACACATTGATTCTCCGCCAGATCGAAAATAGGATCAAGGAAGTCATCGCTGAGAGTTTAGTCTTCCCCAACTGGGATGATTCGCCATTTGCCAGTACTGTAGACAAGCTGTGGAGAGGTGGCATCTGGGCAGATGACCGACGCGCCGAACGCTCTCATGATGCCGAAACTCTTGCCGCTGAGGATGGAGACGTGGAAGAGGTAGAGATCCTAGAAGCTGAGAATGTCGAATCTACAACACCTGCGCCACAAATAGAAAAGAGCTATAGTGCTCCTGTGCTTGATACCAACCTTTCTAATACAATGCATTCACGCAAAGGCATAAAATCTACTTCGAATCTTGTCAGCCCATTGTCTGGTAGCTCTTCTACAGGGGTTGATGTGCGACCTTCGACGGGCGACAAACCACGAGCCCTTCGTTCGGGATCCTTCGCTAACGCCTCTTCTCCAGTGGTCACTACTGACATAACTAACGCGGACCCATTCAAACCTTCGAGCCCTCCCAATGGAGATCACGCGGCAATCTCTATGGCTAAATTGTCCGCAAAGACAGAACTTCCTGCACAAATTCTTACGGAGTCTCCCAGTCGACCAAAGAATGTTAAACTCAGCAGCAGCCAATCCTCATCGTCTTCGAGAGGCTCTTCACATTCGGAGAAAGCTTCTATGAGCAACTCAATACCACAAGCTTCTCTAGAGCCATCATTGTTCAATGATAAATCCAGTATAAATTCTTACCCCTCGAGTCCTGCGAGTTTGAGTACCGCATCGATAAAGTCAGAATTTTCGACTCCTACAGGTTTGGGTCCTCCAAAACGTGAGAATACCACATCTACAGCGAAATCCTCAACCTCGGAAACCAAACGATTGTCTCTTGCCGCCGTTACCAACGCAGCGGCAACAGCCAAAACCTGGGGTGTAAGTTTATCATGATTTCCCCTTTAACCAATGCTTAGCCAGTGCCTTCACTTTATGACACTACATATCATTCATCCTGAATGTGCATATGTCCCCTGAATACAGACTAATATTGGATTTATAGTGGAACGCTCTTCAACGACGTAATGAGCATAGGGGAGGCAATTCATCAGAGTCAACAGAACCAGCCCAGCCGCGCGTCATGGGCCGTGGACAACCGCTACCTCCTCCTGGAGTTCCTTTACCTCTACCAGACAAAAAGACAAAAACAGCCCCTATCCCCGTGCCTAAGCGGAAGCCAATGCCTCCTCCTGTTTTGCAACAAAGGCAGCAAACAGAATCACCTACCAGACGACAGCATCACACTGCTCCACCACCTCCTTTGCCCAGACGTAATTCGCGGAAGAATATTGATACTGGAGATGATGGTCTCCTAGTTGTGTCGGCACCATCAGAACCAACGACGCCAGTAACTGAAGATTCACCTCAATATATGCAGCCATGGGTAGATGATGTGGACGAGACTCTGGAAGAACACCAACAACCCAAGACTGATGTTCCCTCGCCTGCTCCTTCTGTTGCTCATGAGCCACCCCAACTTCCAAAGAGGCGATACCCACGTCGAGTCGCCTCAACTAGCCCTGAGGAAGATGGACACAAGTTACCCTCGTGGATGGCAGCACAGGAGCGAGAAGCTCGGACTAAAAGCACTTTTGTTGATGAAGATGCAGGTCTTTGAGTTATGATATTGGGTGTCTGGTTGTAACCTTGATCTTTCTAGTAAGTCTGGCGCATGAGCGGCGCAGTATAAATACAAATTTGTTGGGTTCACATAGGAAATGAGGACTTGGCTATCCTACATTTGGCAGGGCGTTGTATGGTTTATAGCAATGGTAGGTAGGAACAGGACGGACATATGCAATGAATAGTGAAATACCAATAAAAAAGTAATCTCAAAAATACAAGCATAAATTCAAGATTACATCACGACGCTTAAGTTCTACAGCAAAACCTCTCTATAAGGATACCGGTTTTTGTAGTCTTTTTTAAGGATGTATAGAGGTATCCTTGTATAGAGGTATCCAACTAATCCCGACACAGTAGTAATCCATTTCCGATTAGTCCCGATTGGGTCATATTCCGTGACAATTTCGGAAATTTTTCCACTTTTAGGAAAAATGATTAAAATTTCAATATATTGATTATATAATCACTAATCCTGATAATTCTATTGGCCCAATAAGGATACACGTAATCCTGGGACCGAAAAATATAAGGATATCCTAATAGAAGTGTTTTAAGGATATAGGCCTTTTTTAGCCCTGAAAATTTTTGGGACCGAAAAATATATCCTTATAAAGAGGTTATCCTTATAGGGGGGATCCTTATAGAGAGGTTTTGCTGTAGTAATAATTTCTTTAATTATCATGAGATGAGATTGCATTAATATAAGATTATTGACTTTGCAAGAAGATTGGAGCGTTTCCTGGGCGTGCATCATTCATTCGTATGCAACACTGCACAGCCACAGACAGCTCCATGCCCAAGTGGATGCAGGTGGCATTAAATTGACCGCCCCATTACGCATCTCCACTAAAACTTACCCCCGTACAAGCAAGCTACCGGCCAGTACCAGAACAGTATACATTATCAATATCTCGGTACAACACCTTCATCTTATTAATCTTTTGGTGTTTCCGACATTTCAACCTAGAGAATTCTTCTCATATTTACCCTCTCTACTCTTGTACATTTTGCGCTCTAGACGCTCCCAACCATGTCGTACGCGACATCTGCCAGAAACGTGGATCACACCAAGTAAGTTCGCGGGAATTTCGGGCTTCTCAAGCTTTCTATCCCCTATTATTGGCAAACTATGAACTGTACTGACATTGTTACATTCGATCAGATCCGAGGCAGAGCTTGCGATTAACATTCGGAAAGCTACAAGCATCGAGGAGACCGCGCCGAAACGCAAACATGTTCGTAGTTGTATTGTTTATACATGGGACCATAACAGCTCGGCTGCCTTCTGGGCTGGTATGAAAGTGTCAGTCTAAACCCTTTTGTACATGTATTGCAAAGACACCATACCGGACATTAGAACCTCATGAGACTCCAATGATATAAGGAGTTGGAAAAAGACGGAAATGACTAACTTCAAACCGTTTTCACAGACAGCCCATTCTTGCAGATGAAGTCCAAACATTCAAGGCATTGATCACCGTTCACAAGGTTCTACAAGAGGGTCATCCATCGACTTTGCGTGAAGCTATGGCGAATCGAAGTTGGCTCGACAGTTTGAACAGAGGCATGTCTGGCGAAGGTATGCGGGGTTATGGACCTCTGATAAAAGAATATGTCAACTTTTTGATGTCCAAATTGAATTTCCACCAACAGCATCCTGACTTCAATGGAACATTTGAATACGAGGAGTACATCAGCTTAAAGGGGATCAACGACCCAAATGAAGGTTACGAAACCATTTCAGACCTTATGACTTTGCAGGATAAGATCGAAAGGTTTCAAAAACTAATTTTTGCGCATTTTCGAAATGGAGGCCACAACGAATGCAGAATATCGGCCTTGGTTCCATTAGTCCAAGAGAGCTATGGAATCTATAAGTTCATCACGAGCATGTTACGGGCTATGCACACAAGTATGTTAGGAAGCTCACATCTAACTGTCGTATTCTGACGTGACCTGCAGCAACTGGTGATGAAGATGCTCTTGCGCCCCTGAGAGAAAAGTACGACTCCCAACATCACCGCCTTGTAAAGTTTTATTACGAATGCTCTAACCTCCGATACCTCACGAGCTTGATTACTGTGCCAAAGCTACCGCAAGATCCACCCAATCTCCTTTCCGAAGACGATTCGGCACCCAAATTACCTCAGCGACCGAAGCAAGAGATTGAGAGGCAAATTACACCCCCGAAACCCCCTAAGACAGAGGAGCCAGATGAAATAGGCGAGTTCTGGAAGAGTGAACAGGATCGACAAAACAGGGAGTATGAGGAACAGCAGAGGGTGCTAGCAGAGCAGCAGAGACAACAAATATTAGCACAACAACAAGCGCAAGAACAGGCGAGACTAAACTATGAGGAACAGCAGCGTCAATTGGCTGAGCAACAAAGACGAGATCAAGAACAATTGCTGCTGCAACAATCTCAACAACAAACTTATGGTCGTATGGCGGAACTCGAACGGGAAAACTTCGAGGCTCGAGCACTGTACGCAAGCAATCAACTTACGCTACAACAATATGATCAGAAGCTGAAGGCACTGGAAAATGAGCTTTTGCAGCTGCAGAACAGCTACGGGCAACAGATCGGAAGTAAAGAGGATCAAGTCAAAGCACTACAAGAGCAAGTCAACACTTGGAGGACTAAATATGAAGCACTTGCGAAGCTATACTCACAATTGCGACACGAACATCTCGATTTGCTTCAAAGATTTAAGAGTGTTCAGCTAAAGGCAGCTTCAGCGCAGGAAGCAATCGACAAGCGGGAAAAGTTGGAGCGAGAGATCAAGACCAAGAATCTTGAGCTCGCTGATATGATCAGAGAAAGAGATAGAGCTTTACATGAGAAAGACCGTCTCACCGGTGGTAATCGGGAGGAAGTCGAGAAGCTTAAGCGTGAGCTTCGTATGGCTCTCGATCGTGCGGATAATTTAGAGCGAAGCAAGGGCAACGAATTGTCCACGATGCTTTCCAAGTACAATCGTGAAATGGCAGATCTCGAGGAGGCTCTTCGCAACAAGACCCGAGCATTACAGGATGTCCATGCCAAATACAGTGAAGGTGGCTCAGATGCTGAAAGACTGCTCAAGGATAAGGAGGACGAATTGGAGGTTTACAAGCAAAGTTTGGACGATGCGCTGATCAGACTCAATGAGCTCGAGATGTCGAAAGGCGACACTGATCAGGCTTTAGATGGAGAGATTGACGCTATGCTCCTCTCAAATATTGACAAAATCAACGACATCATCGATTCAGTTCTTCAGAGTGGGGTTCAACGTGTTGATGACGCTCTTTACGAGCTTGATTCCACTATGCAAGCTGGTAACCAGAATGCAACCCCATCCTATGTCCTTTCGCAAATCGAAAAAGCTTCAGCAAGTGCTACTGAATTCGCCACAGCATTCAACAATTTCATAGCGGATGGTCCAAACAGTACTCATGCTGAAATCATTCGAACTATCAACGTCTTTGCCAGCTCCATTTCCGACGTACTTAGCAATACCAAGGGTCTCACAAGGCTTGCGACTGACGACAAGAAGGCCGACCAGCTTACCAATGGTGCGCGCCAATCAGCGCAGTCTACCGTTACATTTTTCCGTGCCCTGCAAAGTTTCCGACTTGATGGCATGGATCCAATGCAGCGAACCGAGGTTGTCATCAACAGCAACAATGAGGTACAGATCCATTTGCAACGCTTGAACAAACTTGCAGACACATTTGCGCCAAATAGCGGCAAGCTTACAAACAATAAAGGCGACTTGGGAGATTTGGTTGACAATGAGCTTACCAAGGCTGCTGATGCAATCGCTGCTGCCGCTGCACGTTTAGCAAAGCTCAAGTCCAAACCCAAGGATCAATACTCAACATACAAACTTGAGATACACGATTCAATACTTGATGCTGCTATCGCCGTTACAAATGCTATTGCCAGATTGATCAAAGCGGCTACTGTTACTCAACAAGAAATTGTCCAGGCTGGTCGTGGCTCGTCATCCAAGACAGCTTTCTACAAGAAGAACAACCGATGGACTGAGGGTCTCATCTCTGCCGCCAAAGCAGTGGCAACATCAACCAATACATTGATTGAGACTGCAGATGGAGTTCTTTCTGGGCGCAACAGTCCGGAACAACTTATCGTTGCTTCCAATGATGTTGCAGCCTCCACAGCTCAGCTGGTCGCTGCCAGCAGAGTCAAAGCTGGTTTCATGAGCAAGAGCCAAGAGAGCTTGGAGCAAGCTAGTAAGGCTGTTGGCGCAGCCTGCAGGACTCTTGTCAGACAGGTGCAGAGCATGATCAAAGATCGAGATCAAGATGTTGAAGGAGAAGATTATGCCAAGCTTGGGGCGCATGAGTTCAAAGTCAGAGAAATGGAGCAGCAGGCAAGTTCCCTTGTACAAAAGTTTCTTTGGATTATTACTAACGTTTATGCTCACAGGTTGAAATCTTACAACTCGAAAACAATTTGTCGGCGGCGAGAAAGAGATTGGGCGAGATGCGAAAGATATCTTATTTGGAAGACTAGATCTTATGGCAGTGGTCGACGATGGCTCTCTGAAGGCCGGCTGAGCATATACGCTTTGGCGGGAGGAAGCAAAAAGGCTGTACGGTTATTCTTTTATTAGGCGTGTGATATCCAGACTTCATAGCAGGCCATTCATGGAAGATGATGGCACTTGTAGGGAATAAAGACATTCGTGAAAACACTTTGATACAGAAACAAAATGAATCCTCTGAGTTCTGTACATCACCCTTTTTACCTAACAATTATCTTTTCTAGAGGTATCAAAATCTGAAAAGACTTAATCGGCCGTCAATCATCTAGTACACAATTAACAAGGATCTGATTGGCTCATAATGTGTGTTGCTTGTTAGACACCATCTCCACCAATTCAGCTCGAAAGACCCCTGATTCGGCGCCAGGGCTCCGGGATAATAGCAGAGCAGTGTTCGAGCTCGGGTTCAAAGATTGGCATTGCAGACTTAAGTCTATAATAAGTGATGTTTAGAATATCTAAGATTAGATGAGAATTGACAAACAGACCTTCTACATGCTAAGATGAGAATTCCCACAACACTGTGAGACTACCAAACATTGAGAAGTCGATCTGGACGACGTCAGACGTTAGTAACTAATCAATGCTATCGTGACATTATGTGGTTGATCATCTCTAACCATCTCGGTTCCTAATATGTACCCCTATCATTAACCAAAAACTCAAGCGATTGCAAGTCAGTTCATCTCAAACCTCATCTCAAATCACGTACTCGTATTTTATCCTTGTCGTTACCAAGTTAACTCCCCACACCTTGAAAGAGACTAATGTAATGTCTGCAAAGGGTAAGTGCAAGCTTACGTACTCGCATTAGTGGTACGCTGATTTAGTCATTGGTGCTTGTATCTCCACATGCTTATTCTTACGACATGTAATTCTTGGATGTGGTAAAAAAATAAAAGGGGGGGAAAGATACACCAGCCTGACATCACCAACTATCAAGACTCATCATATATCTCATTTCTCATGTCTCATAGAGAAGGAGAGAATGTTTTTGGTCAGAAGAAGTATTCTATTTCATTTCCAAGTTCTTTCAAAGATCTAACAAAAGATAACTCTTTGTAAAGTTCAAACAAGCCTATAGAGAAAGAAACCCCAAATTTAATGCGATGTTAATGGACCAACCGAAACCTTTAACCCTTTTGGAAATATACAAGACCGGTGAGCTTGATGCTAAGTAGGTCATTTCGAAGTATATACCATTTCCAACTTATAAACAAATTGAAATGAAAACGATGTACTGAGACTGAAAAATATATACTGAGAATAAAAACTCTATACTCGGAATGAAAACGAAGAGGCTTGAAGCGTAATGACAGCTCCAAATTCTAAAAAATCTGGGGAAAATGCACCGAATATTTCATCTAAAGACATGCTGCGCCAGTGAGTATAAACACTCCTCCAACTCCTTAATATTGGGGTAGCTCCATGCTGGAGTGTGTTGATTGTAGAGCCAAGATAATTACCATCGGTACCACGAAAGTTCGAACGAATATATAAGAAGAACTAAAAGTCTGCAAAGACTAAAATAGTCAGTATGGTAAATTCAAGGGCCTAATCATATTAACTCACGTGGTGGTGAAGGGGCATCGTCAGGCATGTAGAGGCCGCCTGCGTCAGCGAGAGAGGTAGGGTTAAATTGGTCGAATTGAGTTTCAAGTGCACTGAGGTCGATAGTACCATTGTCGTGACCCCAATATCCAGCCATCATACCAGTGGACCAAGGAGGAGGTGGTGGTATTGAGCCAGTCATTGATGCTGTTGCACCCGGCATTAGAGCAGGTGGGGCGTAAGCAAGAGGCTGATCGAAAGCTGGCTTCGGAGGTGGAGCAACGATGACACCTGAAGGCATTTCCCAGGCACCATATGCATTCTGAGTGGAAGCAATGTGCTGTGTAACAGGGAGAGTGCCTTGAATAGCCATGCTGGCCATTGGATGCACACGGTTCCAACCTTGAACAATGCTAGCAGCAGTCGCAACTGGCAAGTAGCCTTGAGCACCACAAAAAGTGATAATGTCCAAATCTGTTAAAAGAGTTCTGGCGATGTGTGCTGGAAACGAACCGATCTCTGGTGGAGAGGTTTGGCGAAGGCAGACAGTCCCTTCTTCATTGGTTTCGAAAGTCCAGTTGAGGTCGGAAAGATAATCATCGACAGTTAGGATACCAATGTGGGGACACACGAGAGCAAGAAACTCGGACACCGATCTTTTTACGCCAGCATCTCTCATGAGAGTATAAGCGCGAGCAATGATGGACCATTTGGCGTGAAAAGGATCGCGACCCCACAAGACACTGAGGATAGCAGACTTGTACTTCTGCGGAATATTCCCAAGGACTGTTAAAATCATGTAGAAAGCTAGCCAGATATTAGCCTTTTAAAAACAGTCATTGCTCGGTGGACTTACTGCGAAACAATATATATGAATTGACCGAGCGCCGAGGAGCCTCAACCCATGCGGTTTGCCTCTCATTCATTGCAACATGTTGCATGCCACCCTCAGCCTCAGAAATGAATGGGGCTGAATGATATGTCAGTGACTGCATGGCATCGTTGGCTCTTCTACATTTAGTCGCTGGTTTTGAAACGCGATATTGAGTAGTCGTTAGCTTTCTTTGCTGTCGCTTGTGTGTGTGCTTCATCGTGGTCTTGAAGGGAGCCGTCATGATGTATGTGTGGTGGCCCTAAATTGAAGGACAGTATGTGCAAAGGTATATAATCAAAGGGTCATCGAAACTTTGGTCGATAATCGATAAAAAGTTGTTGTGAAGCTGTAAAAAGATTCCTAGGAGGATTTTATTATAGGAGACATCTTACTTATATGGTTTCTGTGTGGCTGGAATCGGCTAACAGATCTGTCTCAAAAAAAAAAAGCTGATGTTAGTGAAAAGTGAAGAAACAAAGAATCTCTCATTCCTTTCACATTACGAACGCCGAGTATCTATCACGTGTTTGTATAGTTCAAGACATGCGAAAGTGAAGTGTTTTGTTTTAGAAATGTTGGAAGTATTTGATTTTCATCGAACTAGCTAAAGAACTTCCTCAGTTAGTGTTTCTATCTTGTAGCCCATCATAAATCGATGGTAGGGTATATTTGCATTCCCGGTTATTACTGGATTTTCCTGCCATCTGAAGCTTCGTTGAACAGCTTCTGTTAACTTCTCAATCCTCAACATCCCATTTTTGTCAGTCTCCGGCCTGTCTCCAGTCTTATACTGAACGTAGTTCACAGCCAGAGTTGAGAATCTCGAGTAGTTCATGTGCTCGTACACTTCTCCAGGGGCAGGAAAATCATCCAAGGTGTCCTAGATGAAGTTTTAGTGTCCCTCCTGGTCATCGAGGAGCATCTGACTATTAGACTTACGTTCACTTTGCTGTCAATCAGTTTCTCCTGTGGACTGTTCATTAGCGTTTCCATCTCCTTCATGAATACAGGACATATTTGATATACTCACAACTCTAAATTGCCTTTCGTAAAGTTCATACATGGTCGTGATTCTTCGAATTATATTGTCGCCAATATGTGGAATTTTCTGCTGAATTCCAACCCAACCAGGGGGCATCACAGGTGAAGAATTCTCTAGCCATCTAGTCCAAGGGTGCTTTCCATCTGCCCGTCCCGGATAAAAGAACGGTAGATCTTTGGCAAGTTCTTTCTCCTTCTCTCGCATTTTGTTTCGGGCGAGTTTACCGTCATTTTTCAAGACGATAACATTTCGCAGATGGTCTACAATTTCTGCTATACGACTCATCTTTGCGATGAATTGCCGCTCTTGTGCCAAAGTTGAGAAGAGTTCGGGCGACTTTTTCAGTCTTCGACATTGGCCAAATACGGTGTTAAGATCATGGAAAATGTCGGCATACTTGGTAGGTAATGGATCTTGCATTGAGTTAAAATCTGTATGTCTGTAGAGGCTGCGAAATTTCCAAATCAAAACGCAACAGTCTGTGACAAGGGCATCTAGAAATGTAGGGTCGCACGGCGTTCCAGGAGCATTGACAGCTGCCACGATTAGAAACTTCATATATTTAGTCTCTCATAACGACTTACTTGCTTCAACTCCTGGATTGTAAAGACTGTAAGTTAAAGATACCGAACTACCTCCCATATTCATACCATCCAGCAGTTCGCCTTTCCCTAGTGCCGCAGCTAGCTCTACAAATGTTGCGTCCGAAAAATTCGATGGATCCTGCGTGTTAATCTTATCACGTTTCCAAGTCCTGATAGCATTGAGAGGATTTTCGCGAGCAGATCGAAGTTTGTTGTCCCGTGAACTCCGTTTTCTCCTGTAGGCTGCTTGTCGAATTCGTAGACGAGCTCTGGCTTTCATATTGGAGCTGTTGTGTTTATCGTGAGGTGTCTGAATGTTGCGTTCCTGTGTTTCAATATGTCGAATTTCTTGTTACGAGATCCTCGCCAAACTACCTTATTGATCGCGGGGCGGCCAGAAGTATCACGTGTCCAACCGCATCTACTGTCCAAGAAAAGAAACTCAAGAGACTCTACCGCCGAGTAATTAATCCACATCCTCCATCAACTATCCACTCTTAAATCACGACTCTGCTAATGATACTAGAATGGGTACAATGGGCACGTTTGGGCTCAACATTTACATGGATCACTCCAACGTGCTAGAGCAACAGCTTCAGCCTGAGCACTGCAGACTTTCATATGGTGACGAACCAATGGGCATGAACTTTGCACCAACAGAAGCTTGGCAAGCGATCCAGCAACAGGATCTCTTCACCTTCTTTTCTCCCCAACAATAATACTAAGTATTCTCTTCTCTAATATCACGAAATCGTCAACTCTTCATGGCGTGACCTGTGTTTCACGACTTACGACTTATGCAAAGGAGTTGGAATTTGGACTTTCATGTCCCATCATTACTGCACTCATCACATGTACATATTTTTTCTTCTTTTTTCTTCTTTTTTCTTTTTTTTTCTTTCATGTTTATATAGTTCCTCAGGTCTACAAACTGCTATATCAGTTTGTTCATCTGAGAATGTGCCTATGGAATGGAAGGGGATGGAATCCAATTCATTGGATGGATTGTGAACACGGATTTGGTGAATGGTTGGAACTAAAAGCTGTACTTAGATTTCGCATACAGTTTACACGGTCTATATATTATATATACAGAAAACACTTTTTAAACTTCATGATACCCTCTGATTGCTTCCTACGCTGTGACAATGAATTGTGCCTTTTTTTCCCCATGTGCCTTCGATGACACCATTCATCGTAACGAAAATCTGAACATTTTCTCTTTCATCATTTTAATAATTACAATTCACTTTGTTCTTCCGTGGATATTCAATTTGTGCGTTTGTGTGTGAACTTTTTTGGGGAGGGGGGGCTGGTGAATATTCTTCGCTTGCCCTAATCCCAGTCCTCGCAACTAAGGGGATTGATATCAAAGTGAATTCTTATTCAAGCGAATGGCTATCAAAGTGAATTGTTTCCAAAATGAATCAGTATCAAGTAAACTGGCATGATAGTGAATTGTGAACTCAGTGAATTTGTGAAGCGAGAACCTTTCTTTTTAAAGGAGTGAAGTCTCATCTCGGGAACCTCGGGTATATGCTTGAAGGACTCACTCTTAGACAAGGCTAAGACATTAAATTTATGAAGGCAGATAATAATGAGTTGAAATTCACATTAGGATATACAAAGATGTATGTGAAAAGGGTGTTCTTTGATATGTATCGCTGTCATCTGATACAATGTCTGCTTCTTGTTTCCCTTTTGTGACTAATTATAAAGCGTAGATACCATAGTAGACCGGCATGTATGAGTGCATAGATATTCTGGAATTATGTTATTATACTATTGGTATGACAGGTAAGGTGAACATATCCTTCTTCCCGCTGGTTGTTCATTCTTACTTCCTGCCTTCTGCGCTGGTTCTAATCTTAAGTTTCCAGTCTCAAGTCTCCTTCCCAGCCCACTCACTACTCCAAATAAATGTATTACAGCGCCACTCTGTGTTCTTTTCTTGCTGACCTGATGGTCCCAGAGGTCGAGGACACATGTAGAAAGATCTACCACGGTTGATACCTTGCTTCTTCGTTATATGGCTGATACATGGCTCCTTGTGTTCGCATTTGGGTGGAATGCGTTTAGTCAATAGCTTGGACCAAGATTCTTTCGCTACTATGGGGTCGTGTACTTCTTTGTCCTGCCGCGAATCATATGACTTCTCGATTTCCTCGTCGTTATTTGTGCTTCTCTCGGCCTTGAGGGGCGAGTCGTTTTCTGTACTGCAGCCAGCAAGACACTCTTGACTCACCGATTCTGCAGGTGTTGCTGTTGAAGAATCACTTGTAGACAAGGAAGGAGAACCTGCTTGATGTGCTGTCTGTGCTACCTGCGGTGTCTTAGATTTAAAGAACCCCATCAAACTACTTTGGCCTTTTCCCAATTGCCCCTTATTCCCCCTTCCATTAGAAGGTCCTTTGTTTGATTTGGCTTCGACCTTACTGCGCTTTGATGGTTGTGATACTAGTTGCAATGCATCAGTGGACCTTTTGACTGGTGTAGGCGAGGATGATGAGATGAAGGACTTTGTCGGAGAAGTTATTTTAGTAGGAGATGCTCCGAGTGGGTTGACGTTATTGGATATGCTGAATGGCCCATCTGTTTGTGCTGACTCTAGTCCATTTCCAGCATTGGACAAATTGGAGGGTAAAGCAGCAGTCGTCGAGCTAATAGGCTTTCTGGTAAACATATCACGAATACTCTGCCGTCGATCAAATTCTGGAATCAATTTGGCAGAGGTTGGCAGTAGATCCTTCATCGACCACTCCCGCACTCTGACCCCGTTCCTAAACATATCCTTACTCATGACATCGCGGATATCGATCTCGACACCATCTAATTCGACTCTAGGCTTCAAGGTAGCGAAAACGGGACAGTGATCCGAGCCCATGAGCCCCTCCTGAATATTTGAATCTTGAAACCAATTCTTCCTATCCTCGCTACATAGAACGTAATCAATCCTTGAGCCAAAGTTTCCAGGTCTGGCGTTCTTTTTTTGATCCCAGCAGGTGAACATCCCCTTCCGTGTAGGATGAAAGCCGCGGCATATATCCCACATAACTTGTGGCTCTTTTCCTTCATCTCTCTCCCCGATTACCTTTCCTCCGATTAGCAAATGATTGAATAGTCGGCGAGCGGGTGTCGATATGTATTCTTCCACTGTTAACCCTTCTTTCTTCAATTTATCCTCCGCATTGGCTGTATCGATTTCCTCTCTGATAATGTTAAGGTCCCCAGTCAGGAAAACGCTCTTTCCTAGTGCTACAAGATTGCGTACTCGCGTATCGAGAGCATTCAAAAAGCCAATGCGGAACTCATCACGAGCCTCGTCACGGTTTGCAGGACAATATACACCAATAAGAATAAAGGCGGGGAATTCTAGGATAACACATCTTCCCTCCGAATCCAGAGTTGCAGCATCGAGGAAGTAGTCCTGGAGTTGAGCGCCTGTGGGATATCCCCCGATCTGCTGATCCTTTGGGAGGTCACGGAAGCTGGTTGTGGAGTTCGGAGGAGTTAGAACTCCGGTGATACCCTCCTCGGCACGTATTGGAGCGCACACTGAGTTTCTTGTATAGATAGCAACTCCGGAATATCCTTTTGTCATAATGTGAGTACAAATCCAAAAAGTAAGAAAATCAGCATACCTTTCTTGTACTTTGGAAGACTGAAGTAGACGTCCCAGCCTGGTACTAAAACCATATCATCCCTGAGATCTTTCCGCTGAATCTTGGTTTCTTGCATCACTAGAATATCAGTTTCGAGGATATCGAACATTGCCTTGCACATAAGTTAGAGTGCATTTCCACAACGGACGTCATTGATGACTACTCACAGAAAAGGTCCTCTTCTCTCGCCATGGTTGATAACTAAAAGGATTCCTGCCCAGTGTTTAACGTCAGTTTACAACACATGATCAAACGTTCTCGCAAATCAATTATTTTTCGAAGTTGCAGATCACCAACCTGATACCATTAACTGTGCATTTGTTAGTGATGCATAATCGTGATTGCTATCACGCGCGCTTACCATTCCAAGTTGTAATTCTCAGTCCATGATTAGCATCATTGACTTGTTCCATAATTGCTATCTGTCGTTTGCATTAATCGTTTGATTCCGTGGCGATATGATGGAGCTGAAGAAGCAGCCTCCAGGGTCCAGATATAGAATCTCGATACGGAACTCGCAAATGCATCTCCCAAGAATTGAAACAAATGTGATAATTCCCTGTGAGCGACGCACAGCAAAGAGAGACACAAAGACTATTTATTTACATGATTTCATCCTGACTTAACCAGGACTTCGCGCAACAATAAATCTCACCGGCATCTGCATAAGGTTCACGTCTCCACGTGACAGCAACCCAAAGCTATCTACCGAATCGGGCGATTCCCGATGACCAAATATGTGCCTTAGGCATTAACGGTAAGTTCTCGTTTCCAAGGTGGAGATACTCAAATTGGCAGCAACATACGATAATTCTACAGCGTCGCGGCGCATAATCACACTACAACCTAGACTCAATCGCAACCACCAAACAACAAACATGTTCTCTGCACGAGCAACCCGAGCAGCCGCCCAGCGCGTCGCCCGCCCCCAATCTATCCGAACTCCATTCCAAAGACGCTTTGCCAGCAGCGAGAGCACTTTCACCGGCGCCGAGAACAACGCTTTCAACCGTGAGCGTCAGGCTGTCAAGGACCATGCTGCCGCTACCAGTGGTACGTAAACACTGTCTCATAAAACTTTGCGGAATTCAATGGCGGCAATACTAACAACCCCGCAGATCTCTGGAGGAAGTTGTCAATCTAGTAAGCTATACACCATATGGACAAGTGCGGGGGATGGGAGACCGATTGGGAATCATATGGCAGGAAGGAAATCAAGGCTGATTATTGGGGTAGTGCTACGATTCCTTGCTTGATCATCGCAAGTGTCAATGCTAAGATCTTGTGGGATGAGCATTGGGCTCATTGGGATCACATGGAGCCTTTGGAGGAGAGACCTGAATACCCATATCAAAACGTGAGAACTAAGAACTTCTTCTGGGGTGATGGAGACAAGGTAAGTTGACACCCCTTGTAATTTTGCGAGATTTATTACTAATTATATTCGTAGACACTTTTGTAAGTTTTTACTGAATCTATTCCGAGAAAGCGAGCTCTAGTGGACCGCATGATTAAACTGTACGAGATCAATACTAACATTGCATGATAGCTGGAACGAGAAGGTCAATTACCACAAGAAGGAGTAGATTTAATGATCAGTGTGGAATTGGTGCTTGCTCTGTTACTTCACTGGACAATGGAGGGGGTCTTCGGGAAGACGGGAGGTTGAACATAGAATGGCATTCATTAGATGTAGTCTAGTTTTTTGATCGTAACAATAACCTTCCCATTACCATTTACATCATGACTTTTTCTACCTCAAGCTCCTCACCTATCCACGCTTGACTTGGTGATGTATGAACTCATACATACTTTAGATATGCACCGCAGTTCTTTGCTGCTCGAGGTCCAAAAACGATGAAGCATAATCATTTGCCAATGTTTTGTCTCCCATAGCCATCATAACCATTGCCTTCTTAGCCCGTGACTCACATTGCCCATTGATATCCCCAATAGCAGAGAATTCCGCGAAAGCTCTATCAAGGAAGTCCAAGGATTTTGTTAAATTCTCGGTTCTTCTTGGATCACCTGCTGCTGCTTGTCCTGCCAAACCCATAAATGACTCTGCAAGACAAGAATAGAGCTGCGCGCTAAGTGAACAATTCTCGCATTCCAATGCTCGAGGAATGATGGCGATGACGATTTGACAGGCAGCTTGAAACTCAGAAAGTGCGACCAAAATATTGGCCACAGCTCCCATTGCGGCCCAAAGAGCTGGCATCAAGCGTGCTCGCCATGCTATACTTGCTGCACGAACCGCAACAGAAAAGCCTTTTTCTGGGCGACCTATCCTGCTTTGTAAAAGAGCTTTCATCGTCAGTATCTTAACTCGCAGATTGATATCATCTCCGTGTTCCTTTAACGAAGAGGCTAGTTGCTCCAATTTTGACAACGCGGCACCAAAGTCTGCTCGACGAACAAGGTAGTCAATGTGAAGAGTGCTGATCTCAAAGGAAAGATCCGAGTCCGCTTCAAGACCGTCGCATTGAAGTAGCTGGGACAGAATGTGATCAGCTCCCTCTAGATTGTTGGTGTATAGATCATTCCTAAGACGTAAAATTCCACGATACCTCAGCCAGTATTGATTGGCCTTCCATGAACGCAAAGAGTTGGAATCTAAACCCTCTAGCCGCTCTGCTGCTTGGTCATAGGAACCTCGTTCCATTAGATAATGTGCTATCCGGCAGGTAAACCTCAATGTGTCATCAAACAAGCCGTACTTAGCATGACATCGGAGAAATATCTCACTATACTGCTTGGACAGACAAACCAGTCCTAGGCGACCCCACAAGGAGGACTGCATAGCTGTTTGTGGCCCCATCATACTCTTCATACCTTTCTCCGTTACCAGATGAGAACTCTTAAGTATGCCCTCAAAAGCGCTCGCCACACTCTCGCCATTCGACAGTGTCAATTTTGCCTCACTGAGCAGTGAGGAGCTCCAGAGCGTCCACATACCACTCTCTTTAGCCTTAATTCGTAGGAACGCAAGCCCCTCTTTCTCAACACCTAGCATACTCGTTGAGCCAGAACTTTCAATGATGTTTGGATGTGCCTTTCCAAAGTGATATAACCAGTTCAGAGCAAAATTCAGACATGCCATGTCCTTGTTCTCTCTTGCAGTAGAGACAGTCTCCAGCATTGCGGCTACTGCCTCATCATAACATTCGAAATCAGCTTGAAGAACTGCAAGATTCATGAGAGCATATTGGTAGAACAACCGGTCTCGATTTTGCATCGTGTAGTCGAAATAGCGATGAAGGCTATCGAAGGACGAAGGGTAGTCGCCAGATCTCCATGCATCTAGAAAGCTAACGGGCTATTAGCTTATACTAAAAATTGGGGTTGTGTTATACTCACGTCAGGTAGTGAGATAAACTGGGCGTGATTATACTATCATCCAGGAGGGACTTCAGCTTAGATTTCACCTCTATTGGCATTCTTGTGCCCAGTTCTGAAAATGATTAGAAATACTCAGATAATGGATCCCAAAAAACTTACTTTGCATCTGCTCCACGTGGAATTCGAGGAGTTTTTCCACATCATCAGTACTGACCGACCCAGCGGCGTTCTCCTCCTCCAGACCACCATAAGCTATGTGAGCCAAGGTTTCGGTCTCCTCAAGCCCCCAATCTTCTTCTCCTTCTGTGAGCACTCTATCGCCAGCCCATATCCCAACCACACGCCCTCTCCTAGCCCAGTATGCCTTTGACGGCTGCCTCCATCTCATGAAAGTCGTCCATAACTGTAGCACATCGCCAAACTTTAATCGTTCAAACTCAATTTTAGCTTTTCGTAAGAAGCTACCGAACGGCGATATACGAGACAATAATATCATATCCCCTGAAGGCGGAGGAATCCCCATTTCACCATCCTTCTTAATGTCCTCCCGGGATTTGGCCAAGAGATTGTTCAGCCTCGCGAAAAATTCATGTAAGGCATCTAGACTGTCGACTTTCCAAAGCTTTGCAAGAAAGTGATCCCACAACGACCTTCCAGGATGCCCGGAAGCTGCGCTGTGTTGCTTGAGTAAAGTCTCGAAGGCCTCGAGATCGAGGACTGGATATTGTGGGGTAGAAGGCTTTCCTGCTTGCTTGACCGAGCTTGATGGTAGCAACTGTGCAAGAACGAAAGAAAGTATAGATATTGTGGAAGATGTTGAAACAACACCATCTGTATATAGCTCTATGAGTATGAGCAAACCGATTTTGGAGGGTGTCAAATAGCGTGTCATGATCAAGATAATCCGACGGTTACTTTGCACATTGAAAGGCCAATATTTGATAGTTACATTCCACTGGAAGTACAAAATTATGATATCATCAAGTAAAGATCAAGAGAACAGAGACTTGGATTTGAGGATATTTTTATTGTTACGGTTTGAGGAAGGAGGGAAGACGCGTCGAACGCGGGTGTCGCAAGATCTTGCTGGGTGGGCTAGCTAGAGTACATGCTCCAAATGATTTACAAATAGCACAATTATTGTACGGTTCGTTGCTACATGGAAAATGATATTCATGGGTGAATAATTTGGAAGCCCATTGAGAGTTTTATTGGATTACTGAGTAGATTTAATTCATAACCTAGTAGTACACATGCGCAAAGCAAAGACATTTGGTAGGGACGTCATTGCGTAGATGCAGTAGAAACTCCAGCTCTGGTGGGTATAATGAGCCAGATCAATCTGAATTCGATCGAATCCATTGAATTGATTATAAAATTGGTCATGAAGGACTCTTATCAAGTTTATCTTCACCCCATCTAATTTTCTCACCATGTTTGCTCTTCAATTGACCTTCTTCCTTTCTGCCATCCTCTTCGAGATCCGCTTCACTCAATCCATTGGTGGCCCAAATCCTTTCCACACAAAGCTGGAAATCACCAGGAACTCTATCAATTAATCCTATTCCTACCGTCCGTACCTTTTGTCTCAGCATTTCACCTTGTGGTTCTACGACAACACCATGGTTCGTCCGTACAAACTCATTCCACTTAATTAAAACTGTTTCCCACTCTCCTGGGCTTCGCGCATATAGTCTGTGTTGATGTATATCCGTAGGCACAATCGATTCCGTTTGTATGTTCACAAAGTACTTCCTCCCGTCACTTTTTATGCGTAGGGCGAGCAATCCATACGCATCTATGTTCCATAACGATTTCCCAAATATCGTCGATGGCTGATCGAGAGTTCTCCAAGCCGCATAGCCACTGCGCTGGATTTGGGGTCTGTTCGGGGGTAGGTCTATCGAAATATTCCCATGGAACTTAACATGCCCATTCTTATTTTCGGAAGAGCTAGGGTTTGGGTTCTCGGAGGGGGGTACCCAGTCGAAATGCACTTTTGAAAAGCCTCCCATATCAGCATCAGAGAAGACTTTACAGCGCTTTAGGGATTCGGGATTGTGGAAATTTGTGAGATGCAATGGAGATGTAGCTCTTCTTGTGCCTTCTGCGGTGAGTGCTAGAAAAAGTAGTTGAGTAAGTTTGCCTATATTTGAGAATTGAGCTATCTGGAAGATTTACCACTTATTGATAAACGTTTGAACTCATCTACACTTCGGCCAAAGAAGCCCTTGGAAAGAGGGGGAGTGACCCTCATGATGAAGGTTTTTGATATTGTTTATGTATGATCAGCGAAGAATAGGATTGTTAATTGTGCTTGAAGAACCCTATGTGCCCAGTAGTAGTAGTAGTAGTAGTAGTAGTAGTATACTGGATGCTTGCAGTTGAAGTACTAGGTAAGTTGAGTAGTGTGTTGCTATGAATATGGCCTACATATGGTAATTACCTAGGTTGTATAATAAAGCTTTGATATTTGCTCCCAAGCTCCCCTCCCGATGATCGGCCGCCACTGATTATCTCTCATGGTTATTTTGGGTTCTTGCTTTCAAGTGCACGTGCTAGCTGTTTGTCCTGCTGCAGCACTCGGAGTGACTTCGGAGTAGGAGGGGCATTTCAATAAAATTTATAAATATGAATTGAGTCAGAACACTATCGTAGAAATACTTATTAAACTTTACATAACTTAACTACATCATAACAAATCCAACAATATTCGACAATACACAATATTACTCAAGATCATACAACAATGACAGATTCAGCTCTTACTACATTGACCCTTGATGGTCTCACAAAGATCGCAGAAGGGAAAGTTCGCAATCTTTATGAGATTGATAAGAAGACCCTCCTGTTCGTTGCATCAGATCGCATTTCAGCTTATGACGTGATTATGGAAAATGTATACTTTCCGTCTTGTACTGAAGGACCAGAGCTAATAGTATCACAGGGCATCCCCTCCAAAGGCGCACTTCTCACTCTACTTTCCGCGCATTGGTTTGAGGTTCTCACAGGTCTAATCCCTAATCTCAAAACTCACTTCCTGACTCTCTCCCTCCCCTCCTCTATCTCCTCATCCCAACACTCACTTCTCCGAAACCGATCTATGCAAGTACGTAAGCTCAAAATTTTCCCTATCGAGGCCATCGTACGTGGTTACATTACTGGTTCCGCCTGGAAAGAGTATCAAAAGTCATCTACTGTCCACGGCATTCAAATACCTGCAGGCTTGCAAAACTCTCAGGCTTTCCCCCACGGAGCTATCTATACACCTTCTACCAAGGCCGAAGCTGGCCAAAATGATGAGAACATCCATCCTTCAGAGGCAGCCAAGATTGTAGGTGAGAAGTATGCGCAGCGCATCGAAGATTTGGCAATCAAGCTATACACTACTGCTCGGGATTATGCTGCAGAACGAGGCATTATCATTGCGGATACCAAATTTGAGTTTGGACTGGACGAGGAAACCGACGAAGTCGTTCTCGTAGATGAGGTTTTGACACCCGACTCGAGTAGATTCTGGCCTGCATCCAAATACGAAGTTGGAAAGGAACAAGAAAGCTATGATAAACAATTCTTGAGGAATTGGTTGACGGCCGAGGGCCTCAAGGGCAAACAGGGAGTTGCAATGCCAGAGGATATCAAGTCGCAAACAGCTGAAAAGTACCGCGAAGCATTTGAGAAATTGACCGGCAGAAAATGGGCAGATGCTCTCAAGGAAGACGAGTCTAAATGAACGTACTACATATGAATACATAGACAGCAATGAGGTATACCCCCCGGAGATGCTCTTAGATAATATGACTCTCTTAACAATATCATGCTGATCTAAATACAAGTCTTGAATTACCTATACTCTGTTGTGATTTCTTGAGAGAGGAAATGACAACTGTGGGAAGTCCACTGTAGTCAAGTATTTTCAAAGGCAAATGCATATGAAGAAATCAACATCTACCAAGTAAGCACTTGGTACTTTGTAGATGACAACTTCAATATCATGCTAGGTAGACAGCTCTCGAGAATGTTCAAGGCATCATTCTTTTACTAAAAGAGAAAAACAAAAATCAAAGGTCAAAACTCTTATCATTTTCTCCCTTCAATGTAGATGCAATTCCCACGGTATCTAGAGCCGCAAAGTATTCTGATGCAACTGAGTTGAGTTGCTTTGTGGGGGGCACAATTGACATGGCATGATCTTAAAATATGTAGTCAGAAGTTCAATGGCTTCATACATACCAGGTACTACTAGGTACCTAGATAGTATCCAATCCAAACCGTAGAGTTGTTGGCGGAGATCCATGGGGAGTTCAATGGTACCGATGGCAATCTCGATTTCGATCTTGATACCTTTCCCCGCGGAATCGAGCCCCGCATTTAGACGGAACCACTTCCTCACGAAGATGAAGAGCCTCAATATTTCATGGTACATATGAACTTGCCTCCCCACAGGTAGATATTATGAGTTCCTTCTCAAAATGGATTACTTAAATTATTGTTCAATCTACCAAGGTAGGTCGGTGAGGAACTGAGAATAGAAAGAATGTTAGAAGAGGATTTAAAATAGATATCCTATAAGAGCTTCCGAATGTTATTCCAACGTTACTATGGGAGATCAATCACATGCCAAAAGACATCAAGTGACATTTGCTCTTCGATATGAGAAAGGAAAGAGCATGGGGGTTGCATACTAGGTATCTAGATAGATATATACCTAGTATCTATAAGAGGCCTCAATCTTCTTTTTAAGACGCCACCATTGCTATCATTATCATTATCAACATCAACATCAATATCAATGCCAGTACAGAACCAATCAATCATCTGTCGAGAAGTATCCATTCGTTCAAGTCTTATTTAGTAGTCCATTTGAAAGGGAAGGAAACTTAGGAACTACCGGTACATCCCTACCCATAAGGGACTCAGGTTGCTCCGGTATCATCAATGTACTATGAGAGCAAGATGAAGAATCATTCATTTGATCAATGATCAGTCAAAGTAAGTGTAGGGAGGAATGAATACTTTGGATTAAGTCTGGGTTTCTGGGTGCCTGAGTTTCTATGCGTTTATGTGTCTGTGTCTGTGTCTGTGTCTGTGTCTTTCTTTATGGGCCTGCTTACTAGGTAGATGTATGGGTGTAGGTACTAGGTAGATAATGAGTAGGTAGGTAGGTACCACCTAGGTAGGAAGGCACTCACTCCACACTCACTCCTCACTCCTCACTCCTCACTCCTCACTCCCTCCTCACCCATATTTATTCCCGGCTGATCGTTCCTTCCCCTTTCAAGGATTCCCTTGGAGCTATATTTCCGTGTCATTCCCGTTTCGCCTTTTTCGCCCATTTCGCCCTTTTCGTCCTTCTCACTCTTTCCTTCCATCCCAACTCGGGCCGTTATATCCATGATTGATCTATCCAGGTACTTGTATCCGCTTAATTGTAAACCATCGCACTTTCTAGAAATCCAATATAAATAAGGCTTCAAATGTGAATCTGTTGATACTTTCCTCTTCCCAAAAACAACACACTTTTTCCACATATACCATTGTTTCCCCCCTGTTCTCTTGTTTCCTCCTCCATCTCGACTCTTTCCATACAATCTCTTCATCTCTTCATCTCTTCTTCTTTCCGACAAGCTTCTTTCGTCCTTTACTCTTTTCTCCTTCCCCTTTCGCCGATTTCTGTACAATTTCCATCCGGCCTGTTGACCGTAACAGAGCACAATTGTTAAGCTACATCTGCACAACGCTTGTCATACTTTTACTTTTCAATTCATAATTCCTACACGTTCTTCTTCTCAGTATTCAAGCTCCATTTAATCATGTCGCCTGCTACTCCCTCCTCAACTAGTGGTGGCCATGCCCTTGGTATGCACTCAACCTCATCTACCTCTGGTTCAAGTTACGATACTTCTGGTCCGCATTCTGCACTTCCTTCTCAGATTGAGCCGTCGCCTGCTAGTACATATGGTAGCTCTGCTGCCAGTGATTCTGGTATCCCTTTGACTCCTGACAATGATGGTATGTGTTTCTTCTCTCCTGTCGCCTCCTTTTCTACTCTCTCCCCCCTTCATCAAATGTGTTTCTTTAATGTCGCACCATGCATTTTTTTCACTCTTGCAAGACACCATCCTCCCCTTTATGCTTTCATACCACAATTCGCACCATCACGAGTGCATTCAACATGTCTTTGCTCGAAAAGGTTGCCGAATTATATGAACCATGTATACGCTATGTTTGTATACTTTGTTTTCATTTATATCTGCCATCCTGACATTGTTCTCCATCGTCTTCAAAACCCTCTCGTCTTGCTTTATTCATTTACATACTCTTGCTAACAATTTCTCAAAGGAGCACTTCTTACCAACGTTGCTCATCTTAGCATTGATGATCATAGTGATGCTGGAGACAATGTCAGATCTTCCGGTCACCATTCTACCAGTGGTTCCAGAGACTCCAACCTGTAAGTCCACAAACTTACATGCCTTCTAATTCTTCATCTGCTAATGCTTCCAGTTACTCGCCACCATTTGTTCGCAATGGCTCTCAGAGTAATGCTGATGATCCATTTCAATCACCAAGCAAGAATGGTTCAAAGTGTCGCAACCATGATCAGCACACTCCCAAGGCTCCGAGACATTCTCAGAGAGATATTCATGGTCCTTGGCGCTCAAGAAGCTCAAGCAACAGTTCCGAGTTGTCACCATCAAAGTCCAAGCCAAACCACGCTAGTACTGCTGACACCAACTACGGTGAAACCAAGCGCAAGCTCTCCTTTCATGTCCAAGAGCACGTCTCTGAGGGAACCGATGCTGCAGGCAACAGACTTAGTGGATACACTGTCGTCAAGGCTGAGGATGCACAAGCTGTCTACCCCCCTTCTTGCTGTGTTTTCGTTGCAAAGTAAGTTTTCTGCCTTCTTTTATTTGGTGTTTCCTTTGTCTTCGCACTGTTCCTAGGCGATTGATGCTAAGCCCTCGCAGTCTTCTTCAATCCGAGAATGAAGACTCTCTTCAAATGGCTGTCACTCAAGTATTCCGCGAATATGGTCCTGTCTACGTCAAGATTCGTCGTGATAACAAGCATATGCCTTTCGCATTTTGCCAATACACTGTAAGTTATTATCATGATGTGCTTCTTCTCTTTGTATCTGACTATTACTAGAAGCAAGAACATGCTGAGAGAGCTATCAAGGAAGGTAGAGGTCGTTTGATCAAAGGCCGTCCATGTCGCTGCGAAAAGGCCAAGGCACATCGTAAGTTGTTCGTTCTCAATAAGGTTGTTCGTACTGACGCTTTTCAGGTCTCTTTTTCATTGAACGCAAGTATGGCCCAGTCGTCACTCCGAGTGAAGCCAGAGATCTTCTTCAGCGCTTTGGCAAGATTGAACTTTGTTACACTGCTTCTCACGTAGAGCGTACTGCACTCAACCTCAATGAAGGTGTCATCGTTCAGTTCGAAATGTACGATGAAGGTCAAGATGCTCAATCTGTAAGTCCAAGTTTTATGCTTCACACTCTTGGTATTCATGCTAACTTGATCCTAGGCTTTCCGCAACCATGATCTTTACAAGCTTCAACCCATCGCAGGCCTTGCAGCACCTGCTCAGCAGTCACCACCTGCTGCAGAAGTTGATGCTACCAAGGCATACTTAGCAAGATATGATGTTGATCGTCGTTCGATTTTCGTTGGCAACCTTCCATTGGGTACTTCGGAGCAACAAATTCGAGGCCTCTTCGAGCACTATGGTGATATTCAAGACATCAGTCTACGAGAGAACGCATCTAAGTTTGAACGTAAGTTTCCCCCTTCTTTGCTGAATATCCACAAACTGACCCGCCGCGTTTTTAGCAGAAGAGAAGTTTGCCTTCGCTTTTGTCGAATTCAAGTCGCCAATTGCAGTTGTCAACTCTGTTAATGCAAAGGTAAGCAAGAGATGTCTTTTACCATTTTTTTAAGCTCAGCTAACATTGCCATAGAACGGTTTTACTTTCGGTGGAAAGTCTCTACGAGTTGCTCAAAAGGACTCTGAGAATGGTGGTAGCAGAGGTAGATCCTCCAGATCGCAGCCTTTGTCTTCCACCCGATCATTCCAGTCTCCTCGTGTTGATCGACATGTAGAGCAACAAGTCTCCCCATCTGCTCAGATGTCTCCAATGGCTTATGCTTCACCTTATGGCTACACTGCTTATAGTCCGTACTATGGTTATGCTGCTCCCTCAACTGTCTTCACTGATGGTCAAGGCCATTACTACAGTAGTGCTACATCGTACTCGCCAGCACCAGCATACTACCCAGGCTATCCTGCTAGTCCTGGATATGGCATGCGAAACCCAGCAGTGGCAACTGACTTGACTGGCAGCCCCGCTGCTCCGTCACCATACTGCAGTTATGCTCCATACCAGCAATATGCACCAGCTCCATACTGGGGTATGCAAAGCCCACCAGCTGATCAGTTGGCTTCGTCTCAACAAGCATACTACCCGTATTCACCTGTTAATGTTGGTAACAAGGCTCATGATGATCGTTCAGCAACTCCCACACCAAGTGGTCATGCCGCGGTTGTTGAGTAATCTTCCCACTATTAACAAAACCCCTCTATCAGAATTATCATTCGCAGTTACTGCCACGGTGGTACTCGTTCATCTTCATGATATTTGGGCAGCATGTCTTTTTCTTACTTTCTCGGTTTTATGGCATAACCTCCGGTGGCAACCTGGTTGTGTCTTGATGTTTACCACTACTATTTCACGGAGTTTTACGGTATTTCTTCATCTTTGCAGGGATTTGGCTTCATCTACTGTTGTGCAGGATTCTTGTCTACTAGTCAATCATGAAAGAGCATTGTGGCTCCTGGTCTGCCATTTATATGGTGACTATCTCCCTATTGATTCTCTTGCTCCTTTGGACAAGATAGACATAGGATAGAGTCTTTTCGATTTGAACAAACCATGTACCATCAATCAGCTACATCTTAGCTTAGGTAGAGTGAAATAAAAGTATTACCATTGTGAACGTAGCTCGAAATTGTAGTGATGATGTGCATGCAACAGTGATCAGTGATAAATACATGATGATGCAATGGTAGACAAGCGATGCCACAGAATGTAAGTTAATGTTCATTACAATGCCTTGAGTTTGAATACAGATGAAGGTAATACAATTACGGCTTACTGTTGTGTGACTTCCAGCACAGTCTGCGCAAGTTGGTCTCTGGACAGACGACTAGGCTATGTACTCCTCATCTGTGCCCCGTATCGAAAGATAATTAGGGCAAATGTAGGCAGGATCACACAGAAAGCTATTGATTGCCCGAGGCCATAAGCGTTTGACAATCCATCAGCAAATCTAAGCGCCGAACAGAACAGTCGCTTACAGCGTGTGGTACTATTAGATTAAAGATGTAACAATCTGGGCTGCGGAATAGAAAAGAATCATGTCACTAGCGGAGAGGGCGTGATACCTGGGGGGTGAATGGCTGAAAGGCTACAGAAAGGCATTGGGAGTTTTTGGTGGTAAACGATGATTTCAGACCGAGAGAACGGAGAAACGGTGGGTAGGTGTTGAGAAGGAGGATGTGTGGATGTTGTGAGAGGACGAATGACGGGTGTGCATCGGGGAGAGAAGCGGAGAAAATTATGAAGCGTTTATTTTGGGAGATAGCAACCACTGGATCGATCTCTGCTGCTACTAATTTCGCATCCGTCCCTGGTTCACGGCTGTCTGCGCCTTATCTTCATAGAGAACTGCTGTCTTGATTGTACTCGAGTTCCTCGTGACAGATTCTTTTATAAGAGCGATACGCTTAGCTCCAAGTAACTTCCATGTCCCTCCAACAGACCTCGGTGGCGAGCCATGATATGTCATACTCGCTCACCCCGAGTGAGATTTCAAGTGTTCCAGTCGCTTGTGAGAACTCTGAAAGGGGGGATTTACGTACAATACAAGTAGCTAACCCCCACCAATATTTTACACTGAGACAGATGCATATTGTACAGCTCCAAATCGCCATCCATCACTCCTAGGCCATCTTCTCCCACTCATCTAAATCCTTCAACGTAGTCCCCCTCGTTGTACCCCAGACCTGCCATTCTGAATCTTGCCAGTTTCTATAGATCTTCTGCACAACCACATACTCTACGATATCCTTCTCATTGCTTCCCGGCAGCTCTTTTCCTCTATTATCCTTCAATGTAATCTTTTGTCTACTTGAAACCCTAACCACTGCTTGTCGTATCACATTGCCATCGCCTCCGGGTATCATGACGGCCTTGGTCGACATTATCTTAGGTCTTCGATTCATCTTCACAAGGTTCCATGTAACCTTTTGCCCCCGAGGCCTCGAAGCTATGCGCTGGGCAAAACTCTCAAACAGTCCATCGGCGCACATTCTGCGCAAGCGCCCAATGTCTCCAGCAGCGAAATTTTGGTACATTTCCCTGTACAGAGCTTCGGCTGCGGGGACTATCGAACCGCGCTTCAGTTGGACCTTTCTTCGTACACGCCCGGTTTTAGGAGACATCCATTTAAATGCAATGGTGGCGACGGTATCCCAGAATCGGGTCTTGAATCTCTTCCATTGGAATTTCAAAAGTCCTTTGGGGTGTACGAACAGAGAAGGGCTGCTAGCTGCTATAAAAGTATCTGTGATTTCATTAGCTCTGGCGTTCAGGAGATACAGGAGTCAATTGAGACGGACGTACTAGGTAGGAGGCCAACGTCAGTTGCCATTCGCGTCCCCCCCATAGCTTGCATGCGCATTCTACGATCGGGGTGCTGTGCAGGATTGGCGGGAGATGCTTGTCGGGGGGTTATGATGGAGAAATATCGAGGGTTGGAGAGGGAGAAAGGACTCCGAGGGGTAGGGAAGACATGTCTGCGGAGAACTTGAGCCATCGAAGCCGTATCAATTCGAAGGGGGAGAGACAAAAAGCAGAAAGCTGCGTGGGAGTTTCCTCGTAAAGATTGCACCCCTCATTCCGTCAAGACGCTGTAACTTTTTTGATAACAAGAGAATATTCCGATAGCCTTGGTGGCTGAATGTGGCTGTGCGTCTTGGGAAGACAGATCGACAAGGCTGAACAAGACATGAAATTGGATGGCCTTGCTTGCTCGTAATACTTTCTTGGAAGAATCTACTTGGGTACCTATACTTCCAACTATCATTGCTTTTGAAACCAATTTAGGCTATTCTGCTAATTGCTACTATTTGTCCTAATCATCTTTGGAGTACGAAACTTTGATTTGTTTTGCCCAAACTAGCTGCGTACAGCTTGTCTCATCCACTGACATAATATTCCAGTAGGAAACCCCTCACCCAAGTACATCTCGCATTCCCAGCTATTGCAAAGCGGCAGCATATGCCGTAACCACCCCTCCTTCTGGCTTCCACTCGGCGTCGTTCGCACCAAGCCCCCTTTCCTGCGTCCCCCTCTGAAATTCCAACTACCGCCATATCTACTCCTCCCTACAAACCGAACCTGCACCCCGCCGACCCAGAAGGCAAAACTTCCGTCCTACATCCTCGTGTCGCAGTACTTCTTGGCGTAGCTAGAGTTTGGCATTTTCCGCTCCTCTTTTGTCGATTGCTTAGTATCGCTCCGGCGATCTGGTGGGGCTTACGATGTGCGTTGACTTTTATGAGAGAGTTACTGTGGGATGAAATGAATGCTGTAGAAGCAAAGTGGACTATCGAAAAGAGATTTAGAGTTATTGAAGTCTTTTTGGCTGTTCTGGTGAGCAAATCTTCTATCTTGCGGAAAGAAAGATACGGTGCCGTTGTCGTTTCAGTGCTAACTTTTGATATCAGTGGGTATGAACAATTTTCTCAAGACAAGTCGAAACCCTCCCAACCTGTGACAGAAGATATTGTATGCCGAAGTAAAACAAATGCTAATTCTCTCGAAAGTGTTTCTCATCCGCTTATCTTGCCTTCTTCTTTACGGACTGCTTAATGTCTAGATGGTACGTAAAATCTTCCAACACCGCTCATTCTGTAAAGTCACGACCCGAAGCTAGAACATGTCAAATAACTAAATACGTAACACATCAGGTTACTCAACTACACTCCTCAAGGTATGGGTACTTTCATTAACACAACGGCAAGCCTCGACTGACTGTCACTCAGCAACGATTGTCCGTCTGCTCACCATCAACTTGATAAATGCATACACCACATCGTGGATCCTATATCTATCAGGGGGTTCAGGAGATCCACGCTTACTTCTTCCTGCTTGGATCTGTATAGCTAGTGTACGTGCCGTCACTTGATACTCTTCCGCGTTATCTGACCATAATACAGACATTAACATTTCTCTACCACTTGACTCATCCACGACTTGCGATACGGAAGGAGACGTCCTTATCAATTTCCGTCTTTTCAATTGCAAGTTTCATTAGCATGGTCAGTTTATTGTCTCAGTTGTACCTTTCAAGGACGGACCTTCCGCCGCTACCCTTGATTCTGCACATGGAAGAGGTCTGGGGGTATGTCAAGATAGGGTTGAACTTGATAGTATAGTATAAGACATTCAATAGATATAATAGTCACTGTTCACAGGCAAGCAACTCAAATGAAGAATGGAGACTGTAATGGGCCCATATGCCTTTATGAATTGATGTCTTTACTATGCCAATTAGGCATATCGGATAGAATTTACAGTCAGGTGCGCTGAGCATTCTGATCTGAATAGCGTGAAAAGAAAGAGAATGAAGACCCCGCTATAAAAAGAATAGCAAAGTTGGAACATTCATGTGCAAAGCCCTCCCTTATTACCGCCCAGCGATTCCTGTGTTGAATGCGGGGGATGATTGGGAATATTTCGCCATGTTTATAGAGTCTTTCGCAGCAACAGTATGTATTGAGCATGCAGGCAACCACCTGTGGTGATGGGAGCTTACAAAGCTGCGGTGGCTCGTAACGTGTGACTGACGATTTTAGAAACCGTGGACCTAAAGTAGAATTTGATTAGAAGGGTTATGACAAGTCGTGTGCATTGTTGTCTTACCTTGATGGTCTTGGCATCAAGCTCTAAGCCATCTTTACCAGTGAGGAAATCTTGCACATCTTTGCGCTGGTCTCCTTGAAGCTGGATCACGTCACCCATGATAACATCGTTGACAATGGTGCCATTGCAAGCTGTTAAATGCGACATTAGTACCTGGTATCTCGCCGTTTCTCTTGTATGATGAGACTTACCGAACTTCTTCTTGATAACCTTAAGAATCTTCTTCTGGTCAAATTTCTTTGGAAGTCCTTGAACGGTGGTCAAAGTCTTACGTCCATTACGCTCTGTAATTATTGTTGTCAGTGATTAATATGCAAGCTTCCCTTGATCCTTTTGACCTGGTTTCAAGGGGTGTGAAATGAGCTTGACATACGTTGGATACGAATATGGATATATTCTGCGGCCTTTTGGTCTCCAGGTTCTTCGTCGGCTTCGGCGAAAGGATCTACATTCGCGCCATTGTTAGAACTTATACCAAAAGAAGTCATGTAACGAGCAAACAAGCCAAGCTGAGATGTGATTGATTCCATCGACAATCGACAGTGAAAATGTGCCACGATAATATAGATTCATTTCCTCACCAAAGACTTTCAAGTTCTCAATTTGAGTTCCACCAGGAGCAGCCTTTGCGGACTTTGCTGGCTTGGATGTTGCGATAGGGGAGGAACCGTTCGCGTTCAACGACGACTTTGTCTCCCCTGAGCCTTGGTCTGGTCCTGGATCTCCGGCGGCATCGGCTTCAGCGAAGGAGTCTATAAGAAATGGTTAGTCAAAGCACCAAGGGCGATTAAAGATGATTTTGGGAATCATCAGTTGTAGGTATGTGGATGAAGATAAATGCGCGGGAGTCTTCTCGTGATGTCTACTTCCCCAAAGCTGAGAGTAAAAGGGGGGAAGAGGAAGGGCGCATACCGATCGTCTTGAGATTTTCGATGGACATAAACTCGAGTGTGACTGGTATCTGTGGGACTGAGATACTATTGATAAAGTTGATGGAAAGGATATAGGCTTTGTGAAGGGATGTAAATGGATTTGATTTCGAGTTCGAGTTCGAGGTGGGGTGATTTAGATATTGGTAGTTTTGGAAGGGTTATGTAGTGTTGTAATGTAGGAAAGGCGGTCGGTTTTGTTGTTTAAATTAAACGGGGGGGAGTTGTGTGAATTGTGGCAAGAGAGGCGGGGCGAAGCTCAATGATTAAATTGGGTAAGTGTTGTACAGATACAGTTAAAGTGGCAAGTTGAGTGTGAAAAAGAGTCATCCAAATGACTCTTTTTCTCCAATGACTCTTTCCAAAATGATAAATAATTGGTAAGTGATCACCGCCGCTTTTGACTTTTATCAGGGGTCCTGTAGTTAGTCAGCATCGCCGTACTCGGTATTGTCTTCTCAAGTGGATGAAGTACATCCTCGAGCTATCGTGAAGACAGTACTAGGTAGATCCATAGAGAGAGATAAGCACCTGCAGTTGTGAAGCTACGAAGAACCAAATGTTATCCGGTGAATAGTTGATACCGTATCACCATGTCAGCTTTATAGTACGGAGTATCGAGGAATGCATCTAGATATTTCCCCATCAGATAAGTATCATCGAATTCCAGAATTTGACTCTGTATTGTCTCTAGTGTACTACCACCTACCTGCGTATCCGTTGAACATTGTAAGATCTTGCACTTTCCTTTACTCCTTCCTATACAACACACAATATACAACGATTCAACTTCACAGCAGCTTCATGCAATCCGTCTCCTACAAACACTCCTACACTTGCGAAAAGAAAATAGATTGGCATTAGTCGATGTCGATTATATGTACAAGCAAATAGTATACTTTGCTTCTTTACCACCTACCAATGCTTCAACTTTTGCTCCAATACCAATATGTTGATTACTACTTGAAGAAGTCACCATTGACTACAATGCCAGGCTTCCTCTCAAGCCCATTCATGCTAATTTATCCTCGTCTGATCCCTATTCATTATAGACATCACCGTTCCCATTCTTGTCTCCATTCTGCGAATGCGCACTATATGTGATAAGTTCTCGAAAGGAACTCCAACCCATGAGCGCTTCTATCCATGTAACCAATTATCGTCCATACATAAGCTGCTTCTGTGATTTATTCGTAATCTGCGACCATTATGCCGATTGGGCTACTGGAGCAGTAGGAGGTGGAGGGAGAAACATTGGAAGATAAGTCTGGGGAGCGTAAATTAGCCAAGTGTCACCTCCATGATGATTTTGTGAATGAACTTACAATAACGAGGGCCATCACTGCAGCACAAGTAGATTAGCATGAGTTGCGTATGTGAAAGTGAGAGAGCAAATATATCTTACGTGACATTCCCACTGAGAAGTATGCCGGTTGAGAGGAGGTCTTTCTGGCCTCTGGAGATTCGCCTAACCAATTTTGAATAGCGAAAAGAACCGAAGCCCTTTTATAAATCAGCATATATCCTCCTGCATAATCCCATCCATTGTATTGACGTACCATCCGATGAGCTTGTTGCGAGTGAACATTGCTGCCATTGGCAGAGTGCTACCTAATGTGCCACCGAAATCGCTGGGAGATTCCTTTGCAGCTGGAACTTGATAGGGAATGACTGGAGGTGAGAGACTGTCAGTACTTTAATACAAGATAACCTACATATATCAGATGTATTGTATCGCAGGAATTGGCAATAAATAAGTAAATAAATAAATAAATACATACTGAGATCACCTCTTCGCATGTCCTTTCTGGCCGCCATGTTTGTTGAACGGGATGATCGTATGGTTGATATGATGAACAGTGTGTAATATATCTGAATGCCTATTTGCACAATGTAATTGATGAAGTCCAACAGATTTTGAGTTTGAGATAGTATGAGAGACGGTGGTTTAACTTTGTCATTTCATGTGAAGCTAGAAGCTAGGGATGCACATGGGTAAGATCTTACCTGTCCTAGGTGGAATTGGCTCGACCAACCTGGGGTACCTATCTATCTGTCTGCCTCTCTCTCTAAGTTCCGCTCACACCCCCCTCGCCTCATCCAAACACCTTATTTCCGACCATCCTTCTCAACTGTATATCTTCATTCATACAATACATATGCCATCCTCGAGTGTACCATATAATTAAACATAATACAATATAACACGACAAGATACTTTTACACCCATCGTTGCTTTGACACGGTAATAGCCTTAGCTTCTACCAAGAGAGAAACTGCGCCTGTGCGACGTACCAATACCCTATCACATCATCTAATCATTAAATCTCCTGCGGCGATTTTCAACCCAATTCAATCACTTTTGGGTCCTGATAACTCAAACGTAGTTGTACAATCTCTCTGTACATTTTGCATATCTCATATATCACTTGCGCAGTCTGTTCATCATTGGATTCTGATTACATTAAAGACGCAGTCGTCGGCCACGGAATGGCGCAATCATGACCACAAAACCCCTCGTTGGGTCACAAGCCCAACGACAGTCGCAAAGGTCATTGAATCCAAATATTACCTCGAGGCCCTCTCCTCAGAGGAGCTTATCATCTACTTCCCCAACTCGAAGACACAATGAAGCGCTCATAGACTTGACGCTTGATGTGCCGGATTCTACATCGGCCCGTTATGGGCAAACCTCGAGAGCAGGAGGGTCGCGCTTGAAGCAGGAAATCTCAAATGAATCGAGGAGTTCTGTTCAGGCGGATGCATCAAGCTTGGTTCCTTCAAACTCAACATCAAATAGGCAGCTTTTGCCTCCGCGCGGTCGGCCGCAACTTCATTCCGATGTACTTCGCATGAGAGCTTCAAAATCCATCTTACCATCCGATCAAAATCACAGCCAGACACCTGCGAAACCGTTTGCTTTCCCTGTTAGGCCCGGGAAATATCCTCCCCCTTCTCTTGACAGGCCGAGCCCGTCGATTGGGCCTACCGGAAAGAGAGATGCTCGCCCAAAGCCTTTTGTTTTAGAGGTTCCTTTAGCCGCGCCTTCTTATTCACCGAATGGTAAGTCCAGCCATGATTAGGCAATATCACAATGCCATGATATCTCTTTTAACCTCTCAATAGGTCATGCAGATTTCTTTCCGTGGAACGGTAATCATGCAGAAGATCAATTCTCCGAACCGGTCATCCGCCAGGGCTTCTTCGACAAGTCGCAAATGTCACAGAACGAGACAGGTTCCGCAAAGGCCTCCATATACCCATCTTTAAAACATAAAAGTGGTCTGCAAACGTTATCCTCGTTATTTACAAGCGTTCTAGCTCAGCGAAGAGCCCATGGAAATATCACAGCCGACTCAACTTTCAAGCCTCCGCCACGTGTAACGGTTACAGATACAAAGAGGGAGATATGGCTCAAAGATCTAGCTAACCCGACCATATCACTCCGTCGCCTTAGTCGGTCGATTCCTCACGGAATTAGGGGTAAAGTGCTCTTGGAACACGCTCTCAATAAAAACATTCCCATCGAGCGAGCTGTCTGGTTAGCCAAATGTGTTGGTGCAAATGAACTGCGGTCATTCAAGAGAAAAGGTGCAGGTGGTGCCTTCGCTATGGGAGGAGAAGCGAAATGGGTGCGAGATTTCACAGTTTCTGTTGAACAAGTGTTGGAAAATATTATTGGGTCGTGCGGAGAAAAGGACTTTCGTCGCAAGATCTATTATGCGTAAGTATTGCTCTCTTCTGTCCTTGCGCATTCACTTACAAGCATGATAGGATTCGTTTGGCAGCTCATTTTCATGCCGAATGCCTTCTGGATCGCGAGCATTACATAGATTGGATATTGTCTTCCCTAGAGACGACTTCTCAAGCAAAATTGCCAATGTGGCTATTGATTGCCCAAATGTATTGGGAAGATATTTTGAAGTATCGGAGGTTCGGGCGACGATTCACAACTGTTTTGTTGAATCGGTTTTCGGAGGTATGGCATCATCATTCAATCCCCCCTCACACAGCTAACAGTATTTCTCCCAAGACAATCAAACATCCAGATGCTGATATACTGGGACCCTTGATTGGTCGTTTGCGCATACTTCTAACTAAATTGATGACTTCGAATCCGGACAACTTTGTTTCTCCTGAAATTTGGTCCAAGCATAGGGAAGTCCTACAGGCTTACCTCAGCTACTCAGACGAACTTCCTATGTCTGTTTGGAATGAGATTAATCGCCGCAATATGCGACTCACTACTCTGGCTCCTGAAGCCCAGCATCCTCCTCAACAACGCCTTTTCAATATACTAGACAAGTCACTTTTTACTCTGTTCACACCCGAGATCATGGGTATCTGCTGGCAACTTGATGATGACAAGACGGCTCTTGTTCATGCAATTTTGGATTGGTCGACATCATGTTATAGGCCTGGACATGCGAAAGTATTCATTGGTGCTCGTATTCTACGAGCTTGGAGAAGACTGGGCGCAGATACCACTGCGGCCACACTATCGTTCCTTGACGGAAGTGCTTGCGAAATTGGGCGTAATAAGGCTTCGTTTTATCACCTCGTTTCCGAGCTAGCAAGATCGAACGACTTTTGTATCCCGACATATCTTCAGTGGCTGATCAGCCGTGGTGGTGTACACGATCATTCCGACCTGGCACCAGGCGGTCCATGTGGAACGAGGCTTCTTGCAGAACTTCCAATCCAAAACTTGAGCGAAGAAATGGTTGGGTTGCGCAGATCTTTACTTTATCGTGCCGAGTACCCAATAGACACAGAGGATCGCAAAGTAGCGGCTAGCATTTCTCATATAAGCGACGCCTTTCGAATGATGCCAATAGCTTCGGAACGGCGATTTCCTCAAGTAAACCAGGAATTCAAGGGCTTAGATGATATTCAATCGCTCAATCGCTCAAGCAAATCTCACATTGGGTCTTGGCTTCTTCGCGAAGTTGAACTACAGATGCTACCGTCAAGCAAACCATTTCATCAATGGGGAAATCCATCACCCGCAGCTCATGATACTTGTGGACTCACGGCGGCTGCGTTTGGCATGGTGCGAGACTTCCTGGAATTTGTAGATGATTTCGCTGTGCTCGCCGAAGTGATAAAGATTGCCACAGCCTCAGCTGATCCTCAAACTATCTCTTCGTGCGCCGACACACTTAACATGCACGCCGAAGTATTTGCTGGGATCGGAGCAATTAAGGACCTGTTTGATGTCCTTATTAATCGTGCACGCTCGTTTGCAGATGATCGCGACATTATGCCACGAGTCATTCTCAGGTCCTTGTTAGACCTTTCATTCAGGATGCCCGAGCACCAACTTCTTACCACGCAACTCGCTCGCCAACTTGCTCTGAGTGACAGAAAATGTGTCGCCGACGCTTGTTCACCGGTATCAGATCATATGGCAGGTGGATCACAAAACAACGAGGCCGAGTTCGTAGATGAAATCGAGAAGCTTCTTGCTAATGGTACAAGCATCGATCGAGGAACCATGGACCGGCTTTTCCAAAGAGTAACTCATCATTTATCGATCTCATTGGATAAGTCACCAGAGCAGCAGCGAAAGTGTGTATCATTGTTGACAACCTTGAGAGATTTCAATCCTCAGTCATTTGATTTATTGATGGCTAGCTGGCTGTCCTATATTCAGAAGTCGGAACATCGACCCAGCATGGTGAAAATTTGGGGCCCAATGGTAGGACTGGGCTGCCTTTCCATGAAAGATCTGGTTAATGCCAGCTTAAAGTGTGAAAAGGACGATCTCAACTCAACACAGAATGTGAGCACGATAGTATCTATGGAACTACTGGCTCTAATTGCGACCCCACTCGGCCTGCCGGAGATCTTGACATCAGACGAAGCATATCGCTTCCGGATTGTGCAAAGTCGTATGCCAATTGACAACCCTGAACTAACATTAACTGTTATTCGATCAGCAATCGAGGCGTGCTCAGCAGCTGTCCACGACATGCACTTTCATACTTTGAATATCTTAGGTAGCTCGGCCATGCATGACTTACTTCAGACACTAGTCTTGGTTGGTGGTGATATGATCGGCAAAATCATAGTGCACCCTTTGTCGTCAGGAACTGCCAGCCAAGAAGCTTCAAAATTATTGGGTGCCTCGATCAACAAGCTTCTTGTGCCTACGTATCAAATAGAGGCTTCCAATATTTCAGTGGGCGATGCACTGAAATCTGCGAATTATCTTAATCTTCCATTTTGCCAACTCAAGGTAGCCTCCACCTTTCGCTCGGGAAAGGTTCCCCAAGCCACTCCACGGAACATGGTCCCTCCTCAGCTCGACGACCTTGATCGTGCCGTTGAGTCTGCTATAATGGCGGGAGGTACGACATGGGCATGCATTGTACCATCATTAGATCTGACCGCCGTGAGTCATTTACGACGAGGTGCTGAAAACCAATTGCTTCGGCTCTTTCATGCTGCCAAAGCATCGGGCTATTATGATATCTTAGAAGAAGAGCACCAATTGTCGAAAGCAGAAAATTTGATGGCTATACTCGATTTGACAATAGACAAGATATATACCGAGAAAGTCAACACCTCACATAGTTCGCAAAGTTGCTTTCCGGAAATTGTGACTTTACTGAGCAACGCCTCGCAATGTTTTGCCAGCGCACAGCCAAACGGTTGCAAGATTATATACCTTACGAAGTGGCTACCATTACTATTATCTTTCGCAACCTCTCAAACAGTAGCACTAGAGTCATCGAAAGTCGGACATGAACATCGGGGAAGAGCAATTCTATTTTTGACAGCAATCTTTTTGGATTTATATCGTTTCAGAGCTAACACAAAAACCCAACATCTACCACTACAGCAGTGTTTCGACCTTATTCTAAATATGGTGGATGTCCTCCCTGACGACATTCGTCAGCAATGCAGTCGAAACTTCCGGGATACAGCCTCGAACCCAATCACTAGCTATATTTACAGTATCATGGCGCCGCCATCTGACTGGCTGCACATTTACCAATCCGGTTCAAAAGCTACGGCTGCTGGAAGGAATAGCAGTAATACAAACACAGATCACACAAAGGAATGGTGCCGCCAGTCATTTCCTTTCACTATGAAACGCTGGGAGATGTTAGGAGAACCAAGTGCTAACATGGGAGAGAATGACACGAGTCTCAGTTTGACACTGTTTGCGAGTAGGAAAGGAGTCAACTGAGGGTCGGCTTTGTTTATAATTTTATCACAAATCACCCTCGATTATACCTCATGGTAGACACATGAGGAGCTTATTTTATATCAATAATGTATTCAATTAGAATTGCCCTTCATTGTTTTCAAGATATGTCTTCGGTGACCTGAACGATCACGCCCTGCATGATATTTCTATAATCCAAAATCAGCGAGCATAGAAACCTCAATACCCTTTTGATTCAACCATTGTACCGATATTGGCGTCAGAGCTGAGCACATGACCATACGAAAATGATCGTGATGCAGACCACCCCCTGACGTAAACTCGCTTGATAGGCCGTAAATACTCGTTAATGGGCCCGTGCCATACAATAATAGCATTTAAAATACAGTGGCATGTACTTTATAATGTCTTGTCGGTACATAGAAACTTGATACTGAAGGTTCCCTGGCCTTGTTTCTGTTCCAAAGGTAGGCTCAAAATGTGAGAGGCTATGGTATCTCGTCAAGGACTCCTTAAATCAATCGGCCATCGTCTTCTACGCCTCAGTCGTCGTCAAATATCTGATAAGTGTTTTTCAAAATGGTGTCAACGACACGAACCTGCCACCCAGCATCTTGCATGTTCGGTCCCGAATTGGCGCCCATGAGTGTAGGGCCAAAGACTATGGCCAAGTTGCTTGCAGTCATCCTGTTAGATGCCGAACTCTCCTGTACTCTATTCAAATGTAAAGTTAAGGCTCGAAGGGTAGCGTAATTAGGATCGGGAAGGCCATTGATTATGGCATGTAGAGAGTCGCGACGGACTATTTCATCATCATGCTCTGTGCTTATATCAGTAGGGAAACAGTCAATGGGTAGATTTAAAAGATGACTTACTTGCGGCCTCAATAAATGCAGGGTATTGATCAATAGTCAATAAAGGGTCTGGGAGTTCGCGAAAAAACTGCTTTAGAAGACCAGCCACACTATTTACATCGTGAAAGAAGCTTTCCGGGTTACGGAAGTCCACCTTAGATGCGTCTGCGGATTGTTAGCAAAATTGCCTCAAACAACCAATCGAATTGCCCAACTTGCCGTTATCGAACATTGCCTTGATCTTCATTATATGAGACGCGGTGCCAGATAACCGGTATATCCCTTCAACCTCGAGTCCAAAGAGGTCAACTGCTTGGATACACTGGTAGACAATCATTGGAACAGCAGAGCCATCTCTCTCAAAGAGCTCCTCGAGGCTGAGACCAAACACTGGTTTCAAAGGTGCTAGATGAGTGTTGTTGCCTGGAGTTTGAGCCGATCCTGGTCCGAATAGTGGTGCCGAGGATGGGCCATGGGACACCGGTACATGTGTTGTAGGATTTTGCGGTGTTTGTTGTACTATTGTCTCATTTTGAGGTTGTGGCTGGAATGGCAAGGTTGATATCTGGGGGGGTCCATCTGCACGAGGTGACCAGGTAGTGAAGTCGGGAGAGGTAGACACTGGATTAGTGGGTGATATAATAGGTGCAACGATGTGTTGCGAAAGGGATGGGCCATGACTGAAGCTTCTTTCGCGCTGGTGAAGTGGGGGACTGCTTTGATTGAAAGGTTGGCTCATATGAACCTGGTGAGATGGCTGTGGTGGTATTACGGGTCCTTGACGAGCTTGAAGAGCGTTGGGGTCTGATTGTCGCTGAGCGATATTCGGTGCAGGTTGCAAAACCTGTATTAAAATTAGCCAGGCCTAAATCAATGAAATTAGAAATCTTCAGAGCTAACCGGATTACGCTCATATTTGATTTCCGTTATCCGGGATTGCATGTTACCAGCGAAGCTACTGATGTAGTTGCTCAGGTCTTTAACATTATCAATTGCATGAACAACTTCACGGAGACTACGATTTGATGTGCCTTGCTCTTTTGCTTTGATGGGGCTTATGTTCAGGCCATTGCTTAGAAGTAGCTTTTCGTTGAAGGATGCTGTTCAATACAATTAGTATTATGTGTAGTATAGCTGAGCTCTCGTGCCTTACCAAATTTCTGCATCTGCAATGTCAATGCAGAGTCGCATTCCTGAATGAGATCCTCTAAAGCTTTCACAGCCTCAGGTCTTGATTTCGACCAGAGCTCAGTTCGTTGACTTTGCGCAGCCTGTACCTTGGACGCATAATCTGCATCGGCAGCCTGGACTTTACGGAGAAGGTCTTCTTCATGTTGCGCTGCCGATTTGGGGCCTTTTAGGCCAAATATCTTTCCCGATTGCCTGTCTCCAGTGCGGGCTCTGTCGTACTCGTCTGCCAGAGAGTCGTACTTCGCCTTCGACTTCTTCATGGCAGCTTCGGTATCGGCAGCACGTTGTTCTGCTGCCAACCCAGTATTCTTCCAATGCTTTCTGCCCTTCTCTATATTCGAAGCCATTTCAATAAGATCATCATGCATCTGATGTAGAGACACGCCAAATTGAGCCCCATTCTCGGCCATTCGCTCGTGTATAATCAGGACCTCTTCGTATGACTGTAGAAACGATCCGTGTCGATGCTCTGGTCTGCGAATATTATCTCCAGTTGCCTTACACAGCTTTTTTAAACCGTTCGAATGTTCCTCTTCCATAATGGACCTTTTCTTGAGAAAAAGTGCGAATTCCTATTCCGCAGAGTCAACTTTATATCCAAGCAGTCATTGAGAATTGAGGAAATACCTTTGCGGAAGCAATACTTTGTTTCAGTCGAGTTAATAAGGTTGATATTCCAATCTGACGCCATGGACACGTTTAGCTTTCCTTTAGCAAAGGGAAGAACCTTAGACAAGTCACTCACCTCCGAGCTTGTAACATCGTGAACTGCTTTTGCGGTTGCGTCTTGCGGAGTGGCAGGTCTCCCGATTGTCTCGCCCTGGTTGCCGCCATTGCCAGCAGCATTGGACGACGATGTTGTGTCGAGTCCGATGTCCCCTCCAAACGACATTTTGTAGATGAAAGATGCGGGTTGCGATCAAATGGCTATGTGTGGCTGTTATATCCGGGTACCATGCGGTATTTTCACTTGTATTGTAATGACTCTGTTGTCAATTCTATTGTTGGAGGGATTTAAAGTTCTTAGGTAGGTATGTAAAGGCAATACTCGGGAATCTACGAAATACCCATACCCATGTGGTTGCTGTTACGAGTAACCGGGATCAAATGCGACTGGATTCCGTGCAACCACAATAACAATAATAATAATGGTACAGATAATCAATCATGATTAGGGATATAGATATTCATTGATTTAATTCACATTTAAGAATAGTAATTATAATAAACTTATTGTTTAAATTTTCGTACATATATCCTCAATACTAGGAATTTGACGCTCTTCTGATCGAGATACCCAGGTAAGTAGGTAAAGGTCGAGGAACTCTAGCTTTGGCTTCTGTTGTTCGAGATTTCTAATTATTCAATGTAGGATACTCAAGTAGGTAAATGTTTGTTTATATATGTATTTATATATATATATTACCACGCTTATTGCTCGAGTAGTCTATAATCCCTATCACCTCATTGAGCGTATCTTTAGAAATTAGTACGCCCATTAGTGTATTGACTACCTCCTTAGTACAGGCAATCTTATATTGACTGCCGGTACCTAACTATCGCTAGCAACAATAATAGATTGCTTAACTACCTCGATTACCTACTAGCTACCCTTCCGCCCTAGCTACTGTTTTAATAAAAAAACCATAACCCCGCCAAAATAAACGTCAAAAAGGACTCTTGGCTGCGCTTGATGCTGTCAAAGGGATACGCTGGGATCTGCTTTCATGAATATATAGCGGTCACTAACTCTCAAGTTCGCGTAGTTGAGCATTGAAGAACCTCAGTCTGCATTCATCAATGAGGGTTACGGTATGCTCTCTGGAAAGGCAGGAATGCAAATTCTACCAAACGTCCGACTTTGACTTCTTGTGGTCCACAAATGCACATCAGCACATTCCACAGGATGCATAGGGTGCGGTTTGAGTAAGTCGTGCTTCGTATGTCTCAGCAACGTGGGACTGCGGGAATGTGGGCCGTTTAAATATCGTAATCACTTGAGGACACAGACGACCCATTATATTGCTTCATAGAAACAGCCCATACACTAGCAGCTAAACCAAAATCCTACGGACAACGAAAAATAAAGCTCATATGATTGCAGTTCAAAATTAGAATTATATTGGAATCGGTGCACACTTTGTCTGGGGAATTTAATGATTCTGGCTATTCTTCAGTGTAGGAACAATTTTACAATGTCTCTCACAGGCCGAAGCATATTAGACGTAGTTCTGCTGTTGCATCAAGGACCAATAACAGACTATATCAAATTCCTGGTCCCTTTCCTGCTTCGTTCTTCAGCGTCCCCCGCATGCACTGAGTTTGGACTATTAATGGGCACGAGAGACATATCGCCTCACAAAAAGATACGGAGATTCAGCACGATTTAATCCAGGTGTTTTGTCTGTTGCCAGTCCGGCAAAGATATCTCGTATATACAACTTCAATGACATCTTCTCCGAAGTAATCATTCGCAGTAATGTGACTTATCCTTTGGCGTCAGTTTTTGTTTTTGACACTCTGGTGGAATCAGCCTTCTCTCGGCCTTATGGATCTGTTGAGCAGGAAAAAAGTGTTGAAGATATAATGGGAGAACTTTTGTCACACTTTGAGAGAGTCTCTCTTGTTGGGCGGATGTCGTGGATAGATATCTACCCTCCTTCGTATCAATCCTCTCCTATTCAAACTCCGCCCAAAGCCGGTGTCCACAATTGCAAAGTTTTTCATGGCTCGAACATAAGAAAGAAGAAATAGAAAGGAACAAAGCACGAGTGCGGTGGAAAGTCGAGATCTCCTGTCAAGATTTCTCGCAAGTCAACCCCAAAATACAGGGACCCCTCCATTTGCACGTTTCTCGTAGATTTCTAGAGAATTCACTGCAGACAGTGACACCACGGCCACAATTCTTCGTCCCTTTTTTTAATACTTGCTCAAAAATACTGTCACTTTGCAAATCTTTGAATCAAAAATTGCAGCGGCCATAGAGTATGTCTCCTTTCAAAGCCTCCGACGTGGAAAGAGACTCAAGGCCTACACTAGCTCGATGCTTGCGTGATGGAGGCAAAAAGAATTCATGCCCCGGTTGGCTTGCATCTTCAAGGGTCCGTTCCAAAAAAGGGGCTGCAATATGCGGGACATACATGCAGGCCGTTACGATAGTAGGTGCCAACGTCTGGATTGTTCATACAGATACTGGAATATTTGGCGACGCTTTCAATGCGTGGTGGCCCGAAAGATGGATTGACTGTACTGAGGAGCAGCGCGCCAAGATTGATGAGACTCTATTTATGGTTAGTTCAATCTCCTCTCCAAATTAGAAACGCTATGTGTAATACTTGAGACTATTAGTTTGGCACTGGAGGCAGAGTTAAATTCAACAAAAAGAATTTCAATTGCGTATTGCGACACTATTATTGGACTTGATGGACGCCAATTCTAGCATCGAACTTGCACATCCTGTAGGATATGTCAAACGCTGGCAAAAGTACTTGTCCGGGTGCTGAACTTAATCGTCTTTCTCAAAAATTCACTTGTACTCGCATAATACCGACATATTCTCCCGAGAAGAGCATTGTGCGAGGAACCACCAAAATTGGCAACAGATGAGGAATTGCTGCAATGTAGGTCACATCGATCATGTCAGAACATCTGACTTCTCAGATCCTATGCCCACTCCCGTGTAGTGGATTGATCGTATAACATCGAAGAATAATTATAGTCAAATCCACAAGTTCTCCATTACCAGTCAGCCCGGATAGTACGGTAAGTGATCATTGACAAGCCCTTGACCTCGATAGATGATGAATACCCACCATGAAGATTATGATTGTCGGAAATGTAATTTCTACACAACGATTGAACAGTGACCAGAGTTCTCATCAATGAACATATCCAGGGTCAAACGTTGTTCCCAGGAGCGACAGAAATATTTCAAATTAGAGAATCTTCGGATGAATGATGAGACAGGATCGGGGGGGCGTCCATTATATTTGCTGAGGCTGATGAAGAACTGCAAGCACGCCATTCTGAAAGAAAGGCTGCTAGCGAAGTAGAAAAATATCGACCGACTCCTGCAAGATAAAACTCGCCGGAAATTGGCATACATTGTCGATGATCAGACTACTGACCTGTTGCGCCCTGGGTATTTTGTTATTCGTAGCTTTGACCGTGAGATATCACTGGCATGCCACACAATCAAAACCACTTCTTGATAGATGAGAGTATCGCACAAAAGCGAAGAATTGGCTGAAGCGGATTCCGCCAAACTGACTAGATACTTAGAAGTGCAAAAACTCCTTTCCGGCTTTAAAGCAAGTCCCTGTCCCCTAAGCTGCATAAAGAGGACACCTCGCTTATACAGGGATCATACTCATTAGTCAAATTATTAGGATATTGAATATTTTTATGAATTTAGAGGTTTATTTTATAATAATTAGTGAAATACTTTTTTTAATTATATAAAAGAATATTATATTTTTTATATTTATATATATTTGTATGTCTAAATCTTTTTTTTAAAGTTTCCTGATATTTTTTTTAAAAATTATTGTTTTTGAAGCTAAACATTGATTCTTATAAATATAACAATCTTTTTTATTTTTAATATAGATAAAATAATGATTTATCAAATAATTAGAGTTTTTGATTGAATTATTTAAAACTTGTTTTATACTTTTAAAAAAATATTTAGATTTAAATATATTAATTGATTTCCAATACATAGATTTTTAAAAACCTATATATTAAAGATATTTTATTATATTGTTTTTACAAGTAGTTTCTTTATATATTGAATAGTAATTGGTTAAAACAATAGATAATAATTATCATTCTATAGTTCGATAACTTTTATAATAATATTATTATTAAATTATTGTGATTTATAATTAATCCTCTATATTTATTATATTTATTATATTTATTATATTTATTATATTTATTATATTTATTATATTATTAATAATTAGAGTTGTATATAGACTATTTAAGATATTCTACACCCGCAGTCTAGGGGATACTTGGCCACCGAGCAATGAACTAGACGATGAATATCACCAACTTTTGTGAATACGTAACTTCAAAAGACCTGTTTGCTCGCTAGTTGTATCTACAAAATTGTGATCCTGAAAATCTATCTGTAGGGGACAGGAAATTCCTCAGTTGCGACAGAGAAGCTGGCTTATAGTCTGGAGCATTCTGGAAGTAAAACTCAAGATGTTCTACTTATTGTTGTACCTCTGATTAACCTGTCGAATTTCGAGAAAAGTTTACCACCATAGACAGAAGGATCACCCAGTGTATCTTAAGAGTTTGAGCGATGCTAAATTGTATGAACATAAACCTTGTGTAGGTGATGTGATTTTCTATCTTGAATAGTATCTAGTAGAGTTCAAGAAACTCAATGTTGCTGCTAACATGAACGAGCTCGCCTTTACATAAGGTGTAGGAGATATCTCTCTTGAACCATGTAAGTGGATCTATGCCTGTTTTCACTATTGCTCCTGCAGATGCATTAAACATCGACTCGGAAATTATTAGCGATTGGCTAAAGGATGGAGATATTAATTAATTGGGGTAAGGGCTCATTTGATTATAAAATCCGTGCTGAATCCACTAAAATAATCTACTCTTTGTATTACTATAGATTCTATAGTAGTAATAATCTATTTTTAAAAAAATAGATTATTAATTTATAGTTTTATAATTTGTATGTTAAATTTATTAAATAATTTATTAAAATGAAAGAAAGTGAAGTATATATATAATATATATATAAATTAAATAGAATAATTTGAATTTTTAATATATTATTGTTATTTGAATAATTAAATAAATAAATATAAAGATAGTTTTATTTAAATTTATATATAATTATAAATTTTAATTTAAAATAAATTTATAATTTTAGATTTTATTTATTATAATTTTAGACTTTATATATTAAAACTTTAGGTTTTAAAATTTATAAAGATTTATAAAAAAAAAATTATTTCAATAAATTTAATAAAATTAGCTTTTTTTAATTCTTATTTTTAATTTATACTTTTATTTTTCTATATAAATTTATTAAAAAATATAGATTATTTAATATTATTTTAAAATAATCTATTTTCTTTTTATTTCAAAATATATTAAATTTATTAAAATATAGATTATTTAATAGAATTTACAATTTAATATTTAAATATAAATTCAAAATCTATTTTCAAAAAATATGGAATATTCAGTGAATCTAGTACGAATTTATACATTCAAACTAGCCCTAAGGCTTGCTTTTACTCGAGGCTCAAGTATTTCTCTTAATGATCATAATTTTAAATCGAATGCCCTAAAAACTAGTTTGGATATACAAATCCGTACTGAATCCACTAAATATTCCGCATTTTTTGAAAGTGGATTTTGAATTTATATTTAAATATTAAATTGTGGATTTTATTAAATAATCTATATTTTAATGAATTTAATATATTTTGAAGTAAGGAGGAAATAGATTATTTTAAAATAATACTAAATAATCCATATTTTTCAATAAATTTATATAAAAAAATAAAAATATAAATTGAAAACAAGAATTAGAAAAAACTAGCCTTATTAAATCTATTGAAATAATTCGTTTTTTTTATAGGTTTTTATAAACTTTAAAGCCTAAAGTTTTAATATATAAAACCTAAAGTTATAAATTTATTTTAAATTAGAATTTATAATTATATATAAATTTAAATAAAGTTATTCTCATATTCACTTATTTAACTATTCAAATAATAATAATATATTAAAAATTCAAATTACTCTATTTAATTTATATATATATTATATATATACTTCACTTTCTTTCATTTTAATAAATTATTTAATAGATTTAATATACAAACTATAAAACTATAAATTAATAATCCATTCTTTTTAAAATAAATTATTATTATTATAAAATCTGTGGTAGTACAAAGAATAAATTATTTCAACAAATTCAGCACGGATTTTGCAATTAAACAAGCCCTAACCATAACATATAAAGATGGGCGATTCAAGAAAACAGTAAACAACTCAACTTTTTGGAAAGATCTCTAAATTTGATAGACAGATAGCGGTGATTATACGTAAGGTATATCTGCTGATGAGCATATCCTTCACTACTCGGCAATGTCAGCAAATTCGGCATAGCTTCAATGGGTTCTATAAGCCCAGCACCTGAGGCTAGGGCTAGTTTGGATGTACAAATCCGCGCTAAATCTGCTGAATATTCCATACTTTTTGAAAATGGATTTTAAATTCATATTTGAATATCAAATTATGGATTTCATTGAATAATTTGTATTTCAATAAATTTAATATATTTTGAAGTAAAAAAAAAATGAATTACTTTAAAATAATACTAAATAATCCGTATTTTTCAATAAATTTATATAGGAAAATGAAAATGCAAATTGAAAACAAGAATTAGAAAAAGTAGGTCTTATTAAATCCATTGAAATAATTTGTTTTTTTTATAAATCTTTATAGACTTTAGGGCTAGTTTGAATATACAAATCCGCGCTAAATCCACTAAATATTCTATACTTTTTGAAAACAGATTTTGAATTTATATTTGAATATTAAATCATAGATTTTATTAAATAATTTGTATTTTAATAAATTTAATATATTTTAAAATAAAAAGGGAATAGATTATTCTAAAATAATATTAAATAATCTATATTTTTCAATAAATTTATATAGGAAAATAAAAACACAAATTGAAAATAAGAATTAGAAAAAGCTGGTTTTATTAAATTTATTGAAATAATCTATTTTTTTTATAAACCTTTATAAACTTCAAAATCTAAAGTTTTAATATATAAAGTTTAAAATTATAATAAATAAAATCTAAAGTTATAGATTTATTTTAAATTAGAATTTATAATTATATATAAATTGAAATAAAATTATTTCTATATTTATTTATTTAATTATTTAAATAATAATAATATATTGAAAATTCAAATTACTTTATTTAATTTATATATATATTATATATATATTTTATTTCCTTTTATTTTAATAAATTATTTAATAAATTTGATATACAAATTATAAAACTATAAATTAATAATTTATTCTTTTTAAAATAGATTATTATTATTATAGAATTTATAGTAATACAAAGAGCGGATTATTTTAGTAGATTCAGCGCGGATTTTATAATCAAACGAGCTCTTAAAGTCTAAAGCTTTAATAAATAAAGCCTAAAGTTATAATAAATAAAGTCTAAAGCTATAGGTTTATTTTAAATTAAAATTTATAATTATATTTAAATTTAAATAAAACTATTCTTACATTTATTTATTTAATTATTCAAATAATAATAGCAAGTTAAAAATTCGAATTATTTTATTTTATTTATATATATATTATATATATACTCTATTTTCTTTTATTTTAATGGATTTTATAATAAATTTGATATATAAACTATAAAACCATAGATTAATAATTCATTCTTTTTGAAGTGGATTATTACCACCACAGAATCTGTAGTAATATAAAGAGCGGATTATTTCAATAAATTCAATACGGATTTTGCAATCAAATAGTAATAGTAGTAATAGTATTTATTAACATTCAATAAGTTGGTATAAGATTAACCCTAGGAACCTCCTAAGGGGTATAGGGATATACTAAACTATGGATTTAAGGTAATATTACAAAAAGCAGATTGTATATATAAAAACTAGAAAGTCTATTTAAATAACTTCTTCTTTATTAATTGAGATAGGGCTAATAATATTCAAAGATTCCAAAAAACTAAATATAATTCCAAAGAGCTAGTAAATATATATTATAAGGATAAGTATTTATATAAGTAGCTAAAGTCAGTATATATATATAGAAAAAGAAAGATCCCTATTATCTTTTTAATTACTATTTAAATAAAATAAAGGAAAAGTGGGATTTTAATTAAAAAAAATAAAAATAAAAAGAAAAAAAAGGATTACTCTTAATAAGGGCAAATATTAAAATAGAATCAAATTATTCCAAGAAATTCGGCTAAAATTAATAATTGAAATATTAAAAATAAAAGATAGTTAAAACCTTTTATTATTAAAATTAATAAAAGTAAAAATAATTACTTAAACTATTTCCCAAATTAAACTAATAACTTTTAATAGAGTATTAAATATTCAAAAATCTTTTAATAGTTATAAAAATATTCTAGATTAGTATTCTAATATTTAAATTATTTATAATATTATGCGAAATCTCTGTATTTTAAATATATAATAAAAATATAGTATAGTATTTTTTATAATAAATCTAATTCTAGAGGAAGCTTTATTGTATAAATAAAGTTTTATTTATTATATATTTCTAATAGAATAAATTATTATTTTTGCTATTAATATTACTTTAAATGGGAGCTAAGCTTTTTAATTATAATGTTAATTCTATTAATAATAGATTCTAAAATGGGTTTCAGATTCTGAATAGATTTATAAAAGTTAAGGTTAATAAGCTTATTAATTATCTTATTATTTTCAATTTTAATATACTTAGGGAATTAGGGCTAGTTTGGATGTACAAATCCACGCTAAATCCACTGGATATTCCGTACTTTTTAAAAACGGATTTTGAATTCATATTTGAATGTCAAATCGCGGATTTCATTGAATAATTCATATTTCAATAAATTTAGTATATTTTGAAAAAAAAAAAAAATAGATTACTTTAAAATAATACTAAATAATCCATATTTTTCAATAAATTTGTATAGAAAAATAAAAACACAAATTAAAAACAAGAACTAAAAAAAGCTAGCCTCGTTTTCAATCCAACAAATAATTTGTGCTTTTTATAGATCTTTATAAACTTTAAAATCTAAAGCTTTAGTATATAAAGCCTGAAGTTATAGTAGATAAAGCCTAAAGCTATAATAAATAAAGCCTAATGTTATAGTAAATAAAGTCTAAAGCTATAGATTTATTTTGAATTAAAACTTATAATTGTATATAAATTTAAATAAAGCTATTCCCATATTTGCTTATTTAATTATTCAAATAATAATAATATATTGAAAATTCGAATTATTCTATTTAATTTGTATATATACTATATACATATTTTATTTCCTTTTATTTTAATAGATTATTTAATAGATTTAATATATAAATTATAAAACTATAAATTAATAATTTATTCTTTTTGAAATGGATTGCTATCATCGCGGAATCTATGGTAGTACAAAGAGTGGATTATTTCAGCGGATTCAGCACGGATTTTGTAATTAAACGAGCTCTTAATAGATTCTGATATTAAAGATTTATATAGTGTTTTGGTAGATATAGAAAGCTTATTATAAAAAATCCAATATATTATTATATAAATATTAGATTATAGAAATATTATTTATACAGAGTTATAGATAATATTAATTAAGTAAAGGGATTTGAAAAATATATCTGAGATTTATATATACCTTAATTGCTTTTATATTAAAAATATAAAAGATGGAATTAATTATATTAAAATCTATAATTAATTGTTTTTTGTTTTAATAAATTATATATTTATATTTAATAAATTTCCTTTTATTTTCAACTTATTTAGAGCTATTTAAGAAAATTAAAACCTTATTGGGAGAGAATTGAAACTATCACTTTTTGAAGCTAATTATAGTAATCTCTTTATCAATATTACCTATTAAATTAGTCCTATATTCTAAAAAGAAATATAAAGATTTTAATATAGATTATATAATATTAAAAAGAAAAATCTCTAAGTATTAAATTTTCGTTTTAAGAGTTTATTAGTATTTAATCCCCCTATCTTTAATAATAAATAAAAGTGATATTTAGTGAACTATAAAATATAAGATATTTATTATTTAGATATATATAATAAAATAAAACTTAGTGTTATTTAGTATAATATTAGCTAAGGGAATACTTAAGTTTTAAAAGAGTATAGTAATAAAAATAGTTTTTTATATAAAAAGAATATCTTTGATTATAAAAGTAAATGTTTATTTTAGAAGATTAATATACTATTTTATTCAAAAGGAGATAATAAAATTATAGTTAATATATTAAATATAAAATGATTTCATTCTATTATTATATTATATTTCTATTTTATAAATAAAAGAAAGAATAATATAAATGATTATTGCTTTATATAATATTAAAACTAAAAAGTTATTAATTGTTTTTACAAAATTGTAAATATAGTATACAATTATTTTAGCTTTAATAATCTAAATTACTATATGTCTTTTAAAAATAAAACTATAATTAAATCAAATCTCTAATTATCTTAAAGCTAATTATACTTTCTTTTTGGTAATAGTAATTGGTATTATAATAAGATTCTTATTAATAATATAATAAAAGGTATAATCACTTTTTTTTTTAATTAAATATATTATTTTGAGTTTTTTAAAAGTAAAAGCAATTTTATTATTATTATTTTATTTTAGAATCTTCTTTATATTATCTGTTAGAATAAGAATATTAAAATCTAGGAATTTAAAGGTTTAATAGAGATATAGATTATTGATATATTTAAAGTGAAATTTAGTATTTTATAAAATAAACTTTGTAAAATATAATATATATAATATTAAAAAAAGGAAGGAGTTTTAGAATATTTTATATTCTATATTATAATTGGATATAATTAAGTTCTCTAGTTTTATTTGAATAAATTGATTAGTGAGAAAAGAGTTTACTAGTTTTAAAAGAATTAGGGGTTAGCTTTATCTAATTATTCTTTCTAATAATTGCTATTTCAAAAGAATATTAAAAATTCTTTAAATGTTTATAGTAATTATAGTAATTTCTAATTCTTAGAAGAAGATAGTTTCTATATTATAAATGAAATAGATAATCAGATTTATAATAGCTTTTTTAAATAAAGCTTTTTTATATTATAAGCTAAAAATCCTATTAGTTAATATAATTTATATTAATTAATAGATTATAATTCTCTTTAGATTCTTTGAAATATAGAAGATAAAAATAATTGATTTTTATAAATAAATAGAAAATTTATTCTTTTTGTTAATTTTAAATAGTATAACAATCTTAGTAAGCTTTTAAATATATAAAAAAAAGCTGAGTACTATATAATGATTATATAAATTATAAATAAAGTATTTAATTACTAATTAACAGACTTTGAATATATATACTATAATATAATTTATTTCTAGCAAAGTGTTAGAGATCTTGATTATATTACATTCTATTTCTTTTATTAATATAAATATAAATCACTTTAGAATATCTAATTCATTCCAATTTTCAAATAGATTCTATTCTAGATTATTTATAATAATAAAGCAGATGAGAATCTTTTTATATAAAGCTTTAGCCTTTTCTATAATATTTTTAATAAGAATATTATTAATATATAAAGATAGTGATTTCAAATTAATTTCTAATTTATATTAATTAATAATTCTATAAAACTTTTTATTATTTTTAATCCTATTTATAATATTCTTCTAATAGTTATATTTTGTTTAATATATTATAGTATAAAAAGCTCAAATTGTTAATAGGATTTCCTTCTTGAAAACACACCTACAAAGATGATTCTGATAGGCCTTTTTATATTCAGAGGTTTACTATAATATTGCTTTTCTGCTTTCTCTATTGAGCTTATTAATTGTATATATAGTAAAGTCTATTATTACTATAAAATTAATAATATATATTTCAATTGCTTTTTTATTAATTAAAAAAAGGGGGTTGAAGAAATGGATTATATTAACTTGAATTAGAATAAAAAGTTTATTTAGTTTTAACTTTAGGATTTTATAATAATATTATTTTAATAAGGTTATATTTTATTCTAGAATAATAGAAACTTGAATCTTATAGTTTAAACTATTATATATATCTTTTCTAATAATAGTATTAATAAAAGAAATATTGAAAAAAATAAGATTAATAATATATTTTACTTTATAAATAGAATTATTAGAAATATTTATAAAGTTCATATTATTATTATTAAATTAATATATAAGTTTCAAATCTTTATATCTTAATTATACTTTTAATTTAAAGATATAATACTAGATATTGAAGTTACTTTTAGTTAAATAATATATTAATAAAATAAGATGGAAGATATAATTTATTATTTTATTAACATCTAGCTAATAATATAAATTAAGGATAATATTATTATTTATATTAATTTAAAGGAGATCTTTATTATAAATAAATTAGTGTTATTATATATATAGATCTATATTCTTATATATATAAATTATAATTTGAGGTTAATCAAATTCCTTAGAGTTTATAAGATCCCAGGAGTTAATTGAAATATAATAATTATAGTTTAAGTGATTTTATATTTGTATATTTATAAATATCCAAAGTTTCTGAATATATATAATATTAATTCACTAAAGATTAAAGATTGCAAGAATTATTATATATATAAAGATGCTTTTACTAATATTGATTTAATAAATTTAAAGATTATATTATTTGGATAATTGAATATAGATTCTATTATAGAGTTTAGAATATTATATTAATATTAATAAGGGTTTTATTTTGTTTCCAAAGCATTTAGTTTATTAGAACTAAATATTAAAAGAGGTTTATTCTTTTTTTTATTAAAGATTCTTAATAGTGAGTGAATGAATATCTAAATTATAATTATAAAAGCTTTAGATTATTTCTAAACTAAGATTTAATTAAATACAAAAAGAGCTTTTATTTATTTATATATAGTAATAATCTTATCATATTTATATTTAAAAGTAAATATTATAATTATAGAAATATTAGATATTTCCATTTCTATAAATTCAATAATTAAATTAATTATCTTATATTAGATTTCCTTTATTTTCCAAATAGCTTTAAACTTATTCTTAATAAAGAGGTAAATATTATTATTCTATTATTATGAGGTAGTAGAGTATTTATTGTAATTGATCTCAAACAATTTACAATAATTAGTATACTAAAATAGTATATTGTAATTGATATTAATAGGGCTTATATACTTTTCTACTCTATTATTATAATAAATATAAAAAGGAATTCATTTATATTATATTAAAATATAGTATTCTTAATAACTAAAGTTATATTAAAAGATAATATACTTTTTCTTAATAAATCTAAAAAGATTATTAATATTAAAAAATATAAAAGAGCAAATTGTTTTAATAAATGAAATAATTCAGATGATTTTATTAATATATTTATTAACTTTATAACTAAAGGATTTAATATAAATTAAATGTTTTTTAATTTAAATATATATTTTATTAATAATAAAAGCTTTATTTATTATTATTATTTTATTATTTAGATTTAAAAACAAAATAGGGACTTTTATAATAATATAATTACATTAAATCTCGGGGATAATTAAAAATATAGCATTTAGTATTTACAGAACTAATTGTTGATTATACTTATTAAAAAATAGATTACAAATATTATTATTTATTGGAATAAAAGTCTAGTCTATAATTATAAATATTATATTCAAAATATTAATTAAAAAAAAGACTTTTAACAACTTCTATAAATCTTTATTATAAAGAGAAAATAAAGGGTTGATTAAATAAAATGAAAAATTCATATTTTGTAAATAGTTTCTAATTCTAATATTAAATATAAATTGAAATAATACTTCTATCTAATATAAAGCTATAAAAAGTCTTTTTAAATAATATAATTTAAAGTTTATTAAATATTATATTATTTTTAAAGCTTTTAATATTATTAGACTTTATTATTTTTATAAAGATTTTGAAACTAATAGTAAATATAATATAAATAAAGAATTGAATATAAATATTAAAAAATATAAAAAGAATAATAATATTTAAAAAGATTATAATAATTATAAAGTTAATTATTAAACCTATAAGTTTCTTTATAAATTTTATATTAAAAATGTTTATATAAAATATTATAAAAGAATTGAATAAGATTATAAGGTTTATAACAACTATATATTTATTCTTAATATTATATTTAAAGATATTAAATTGCTTTTTAATAGCATTCAATATATTTGAAATAATATTAGAATTATTTTGATTATAATAATCAATATTGAGAAATAAAAATAAATGAATATTCATTCTATCTTTATATCTCTTATTTATATATTTGATATTAATATTAATTAAAGATTATAAAGCTTTTGAATATATAAATCTAAAGTTTTGTAATTAAAAAAAATACTTTAGAGTTTTAAATTCATTATTTAATAATATTACTATAAAAGTAATTATCAAATTAAATAAAAAGGTTTAAAAGAATATAAAATATATTCCTATAAGTTTAAAAATTGAAATTCCAAAGATACCTCAATTTTTGGTTGTTGTGTCGGTCTGATTGTACATTTAGAGCGATTTTGCAATTAAACAAGCCCTTAGGGCTCATTTGATTATAAAATCCGTACTGAATTTATTGAAATAATCCGCTTTTTATATTATTATAAATTCTATAATAATAATAATTTATTTTAAAAAAAGTGGATTATTGATTTATAGTTTTATAATTTATATATTAAATCTATTAAATAATTTATTAAAATAAAAGAAAATGAAGTATATATATAATATATATATAAATTAAATAAAGTAATTTGAATTTTTAATATATTATTATTATTTAAATAATTAAATAAACAAATATAAAAATAGTTTTATTTAAATTTATATATAATTATAAACTCTAATTCAAAATAAATTTATAACTTTAGATTTTATTTATTATAACTTTAGATTTTATATATTAAAACTTTAGATTTTAAAGCTTATAAAGATTTATAAAAAGAATAGATTATTTTAATAGATTTAATAAAATTAGTTTTTTTAATTTTTATTTTCAATTTGTGTTTTTATTTTTTTTTATAAATTTATTAAAAAATATAAATTATTTAGTATTATTTTAAAATAATTTATTTTTTCTTTATTTCAAAATATATTAAATTTATTGAAATATAAATTATTTAATAAAATCTATAATTTAATATTCAAATATAAATTTAAAATCTGTTTTCAAAAAGTATAGAATATTCAATAAATTTAGCACGGATTTGTATATCTAAACTAGCCCTTAGTATTGGGAGACCATATCAACATTGGTAGTCGAAACTGTGGCAGATGTGTGGAGGATCATCATGTCCCGAGTGAACCTTTTCAGAACAAGAGCTACTATCAGATTCACGACTCTCGTGTGTGCTTGTTAAGTTGGCATATTATGTTAAATAAATGCTACTCCAATGGGCTGGAGTAAGCTTGAGAAGATAAACTATGAGGTTATAAGAGTTTTGAGAGCCCCGTAATAACAGAATCCATAATCAATAGAATAATTACGTCATTATTATAATAAAACCTTTGATATTTTAATTTGTATTAATAAACTTAATTTTCAAATATTAATATAATTAATCTAAATATTTATAGTTTATAAAGTTAATTCTGATTAATAAGATCTTAATAAATTTTAAAATTAAATTTTAGATTTTAGTTTAAAACTAGCTATCGGGAAAAAAAATTCCAGCCTACAAATTCGTAGAAGTTTCTCTTTCATTTTAATTATTGTAATAATTTTTGAAACTTTATAAATTTATAGATTTCAAAATCTTTTTTATCGATAACTAATGGATTCGAAGAATTAACGAAAACCGATTTGTATCACATTACATAAGCAGAATGATCTCTATAATCAGATTATTTTTATAATATATAATTATAAAACTATTCTTGATTAGTTATAAGTAATATACAAAACTTTTAATTAATTAAAACTTAGTTTTTCTGATTAGACAGAGGGAGGAAAGTTTATGAAATTAAAAGGGAAAATTTATAAAATTATTTTAATTTAATATATAATTCCAAAAAGAGGGAAATTCTATGGAAAAAGAAATAATTAAATTAAAGGAATTAAAAGTTTTCAAATATTATTATTAGTTTTAGAATAAGCTTTATAATAGTAATAAAATCGATTAATTTAATTAAAAGAAATTATATTTGAAGATGTAATTAAAAATTTATTTGTAAATGAAGATATAAATATTTAAGGTATAATTGTTTTAGATGTTTTTTAATATTAGAATTTGTATTAGAATTTATATATAAGAGTTTATAAAAGGAAATTGAATTAATGATGAAATAAGAGATTAAATAAGAGATTGAACAAGAATTTAAAAGAAATTGCTATTTTATTATTCTATTAATCTATTATTATATTATTAATAAACTAATATACTAATACACTAATAAACTAATAAACTAATAAACTAATAAAGAAAGATATTAATAATCTAATACGCTAATAAAGAAAGATATTAAAAATCTAATAAATCTAATAAATCTAATAAATCTAATAAATCCAATAAATCTAATGAATCTCATAAATCTAATAAATCTAATAAATCTAATGAATGTCAAAAGCTAATATAAATTTGAAATAAAAATTTAAACTCGAACATAGCAAGGATTGGGGGCTTGAGGGCTAGCCCCTATATATATTATATACAATTATATGAAAATCAAAATTAGATTGAATTATTATTATTATTGTTATTATTGTTATTCTTATTATTCTTATTATTCTTATTATTATTCTTATTCTTATTCTTATTCGTATTCTTATTCTTATTATTCTTATTACTATAACAGCATAAGCAGGGATATAAAACAGTGGAAGTACCGTGCTAGGGCTAATAGAGTGGTATTTCTACAGTATCAATGATACTAGTATTAATGGAGTAATACTTCTACAGTTCTCGAACCTCTGAACAATACTCGAACTCCTAAGCGATGCTAGTACTAATGGAGTAGTACTTCTATGATACTAGTAATGCTAGTACTAATAGAGTAGTACTTCTACAATTCCCGAACTTCTATATAATACCCCTACCGTATCTAATTAGAGACTTAGAAAAAAAAGCTTTTAATAAAATAATATTAAAATTGATATTTAAGTTATTATATGATATAATAATATTATGAAAATTGCAATATAATTGTTATATTCTTAATTTTAGAAAATTTATTATATTTCTAATAAGGGCTCGTTTGATTGCAAAATCCGCGCTAAGGGCTACTTTGGATGTACAAATCCGTGTTAAATCCATTGAATATTCCACACTTTTTGAAAATAGATTTTGAAATTATATTTAAATATCAAATTAAAAATTCTATTAAATAATTTATATTTCAATAAATTTAATATATTTTAAAATAAAAAAGAAATAAATTATTTTAAAATGATATTAAATAATTTATATTTTTTAATAAATTTATATAGGAAAATGAAAGTATAAATTAAAAACAAGAATTAGAAAAAGTTAATTTTATTTTTAATTTAATAAATAATTTATACTTTTTATAAACTTTTATAAATTTTAAAACTTAAAGCTTTAATATATAAAATCTGAATTATATAATAAATAAAGTTTGAAATCATAAATTTATTTTAAATTAGAGTTTATAATTATATATAAATTTAAATAAAACTATTTCTATATATACTTAGTTAATTATTCAAATAATAATAATATATTAAAAAATCGAATTACCTTATTTAATTTATATATATATTATATATATATTCTATTTCCTTTTATTTTAATAAATTTTATAATAGATTTAATATATAAATCATAAAATTATAAATCAATAATCTATTTTTTTTAAAGTAAATTATTATTATTAAAAAATCTATAATAGTATAAAAAACGAATTATTTTAATAGATTTAATATGGATTTTGTAATTAAATAAGCTTTAAAAGTTAATTTGAATATACAAATCCGTACTAAATCTATTAAATATTTTATACTTTTTGAAAATAGATTTTGAATTTATATTTGAATATTAAATTATAGATTTTATTAAATAATCTATATTTTAATAAATTTAATATATTTTGAAATAAAAAGAAAATAGATTATTTTAAAATAATATTTAATGATTTATATAGAAAAATAAAAATATAAAATGAAAATAAAAATTAAAAAAAGCTAATCTTATTAAATCTATTAAAATAATCTGTTTTTTTTATAAACCTTTATAGATTTTAAAGTCTAAAGTTTTAGTATATAAAATCTAAAATTATAATAAATAAAATTTAAAGCTATAAATTTATTTTAAATTAGAGTTTATAATTATATATAAATTTAAATAAAACTATTCTCACATTTGTTTATTTAATTATTCAAATAATAATAATATATTAAAAATTCGAATTACCCTATCTAATTTATATATATATTATATATATACTTTATTTTCTTTTATTTTAATAAATTATTTAATAAATTTAATATATAAATTATAAAACTATAAATTAATAATTCACTTTTTTTAAAATGAATTATTATTATTACAGAATTTGTGGTGATATAAAGAGCAGATTATTTCAGTGGATTCAGCGCGGATTTTGCAATCAAACAAGCCCTAAATCCATTAAAATAATCCGCTTTTTGTATTATTACAGATTTTATAATAATAACAATCCACTTTAAAAAGAGTGAATTATTAATCTATAGTTTTATAATTTGTATATCAAACCTATTAAATAATTTATTAAAATAAAAGAAAATAAAATATCTATATAATATATATACAAATTAGATAAAATAATTCAAATTTTTGATATATTATTATTATTTAAATAACTACATAAGTGAATATAGAAATAGTTTTATTTAAATTTATATATAATTATAAATTTTGATTCAAAATAAATTTATAGCTTTCAACTTTATTTATTATAATTTCAGACTTTATTTATTATAACTTCAGACTTTATATATCAAAACTTTAGGCTTTAAAGTTTATAAAGATTTATAAAAAAAATAGATTATTTCAATAGATTCAATAAAATCACTTTTTTTTAATTCTTGTTTTCAATTCACATTTTTATTTTTCTATACAAATTTATTAAAAAATATAAATTATTTAGTATTATTTTAGAATAATCTATTTTCTTTTTATTTCAAAATATATTAAATTCATTAGAATATAAATTATTCAATAGAATCTGCAATTTGATATTTAAAAATAAATTCAAAATCCGCTTTCAAAAAATGCAGAATATTCAATGGATTTAGTGCGGATTTGTATATCCAAACTAGCCCTAAGTTTATTAAAAGTGAACTAATTTTATAGGGTTGAAATAAATGATCTTTATATCAAACTAGATTATATAAAAGGAGAAATATATTTAAATAATAAAGTAAATTACCTATAAACAGTTCTTTTCGATTAAATTTTATAGAAAATTAAGATATTATAATTTCTTTTTTCAAAAAATTTCCTTTCGAATATTATGAATTTAAGTATATAATTTTGATAAAATTTTTATTAAAATTTTTATTAAAATTTTCAAAAAATATAAAAGTAAAATAAATATAATTTTTAAGATATCAAAATAAGTAAATTATACTTAATAGTTATAAAATTAACTCATTGTTTGATAAATGATTAAATATAAATCTTTATAACTTTAGAATTCTAAAAGTTATACCTACAATACAATATGAACATATAATAACTTCAATATGAATTTCATATAAAATTGACTTTATAAATAAATTCAATAATTTTAACAAACAATTTCAAATCATTATTTTATTACATTTTTCTTAATTCTTGATTTCTATTAGAATAATTTTATAAATGATATAATAATGATAAAAGTATAATACTAAAATGTTCTTGAATGAATCGAGTTCTAATAATATTATAAAAAGTTAATATTAATGTCTTAATTTCTGTTGTTTTTAATAAATATTAATTAAATCACTTAATAATATTATTATTTTGAGAGAACTAATTATAATAATAAAATTATATTATTATAATAAAATAATAAAAATTCAATATTATAAGGAAAAATTCATATATTCTTTATATTCTTTATAAAAAAGGATACTATTATAATATTAAATAAAGAAATTCTTTATTAAAAAGAAATTCTTTATTAATTCTTTATTTGAAATAACAATTCATTATTTTGAAAAATTTGAAATATCACATAGAAGCTAGTCCTAATAGGAAATGATAGATGCAATAATAATTTTTCTTTATTATAATATTGATTTGAAATCAATAAAAAAAGTGATTTCAAATCAATATTAATTTCAAATCAATATTTTCACGTACACCACCTATATATTATAAGCTGTACAAAGAATTAGAAAAAGCATAAATAAGTGGCTTGGGTCCCTATATTAAAATCTTATTCTAGTACCCACTTTTATATATATACAATATTACATAATACAATATCAATTCAAATTCTAATAATAGTAAATCTATAAATATATTCTATAAACCTAAGCTTCTTCTATAGTACTATTATAGTACTACTCCCAATACAGCCTAGCCTTTCTTCTTGCTAAACACTTAACCTTACAACAGATTATAAACCCAATAGGCTTAGAATTATATCACATTATTATCTTTTATTCAAATATAAATTTTGATTTCAATAAAATTTAAAATTAGATTATTCATTCTATATTCAAAAATTCAAAAATATTTCGAAAAATAGTTATTCTATATAAATCTATTATTCAAAATTGATTTTTTTTATTCTTTTATTCAAATATCTTTATTTATATAAAGAATATTATAATTTTTGAAAATTTCAATTTCGAAAATAGTATTAAGGAATTTTAAAATTTTATTTTGAATAATAAAATCTCTATTGTCTTTCAAATAACCCTTAAAATTAATAAAAAAATAAGGAAAAACTATTAAAATCCTATTTATTCTATTTATAAATATTATAAAAAAGAAATCACTTATCGACCTTATAGATTACTAACTAAGAGTCTTGAAAAAGAACAGAATTTCGATTTCTTTTATTATTCTTTCTATGGATTCGATATTTATATACACTACAAAGGAAATACCCTTAAATCATTTGATTTGTTTAATTCATTTAATCTGTCTAATTCCTTTTAGATTCCTATTATAATAAAAGGAATCTATACATCTCAATATAATCCCTATTTCAAAGAATTTGAAAAACAAGAAAAATATAATAAAAGCTTTTAAAATCGAATAAATATTGAGTTAAAGCTTTATAAAACCCCAAAATTTGATTTTTCAATATATTTCTATGAATATATAAAAGATTAATAAATTCAAATTGATTTTATAGTATTCTAATACACTATATATTTATGGAAACCTACAATATAATCATTATTTACAAAATATCTTTAAAAATCTTTTTAAATAAATCAAGAAAAGCCAAAATTCTAATACAATTTTAATTTTATTTTAAAATAAAATTTGAAATTTATTTTTTTAAGTTTTAGAGTATTCTAAATATATATATATTAAACTGAATTTCGGATAAAATATATTTAAAAAAAAAATTGAAAATTTAAATCCCTTTTTTTAATAATTAAAAGAATATAGAAATTAAAAAGTATATTTTAAGGAAATTTATTTAAAACTAAGTAATAATTTGATTATTTGATAAGGGCGAATAGTTATTTTATCAGCTAACAATATTAAAAGTATTACTTATTGATTATAAAAAGTAATAAAATCCTATATAAAAACTTTAAAAACTAAAAATCTAAAGCTAGTTTATTAATAATTTAATAAAAAAGATTATTTAAAAGCATTTTTTTTAATAATCTAAAAAGTTTGAAATTAATAAAAAGATAATAAAATTAAAAGATAATATATTTTATTATAAAAAATACAAAAAATATATTAATATTTAATTTTAAAATAATATTATTCAAAAGATTGAATTAAAAACTAAGATTATTAGAAATTAAAAGATCACTGGGAATATAAAATTCGAAATTTTAATAAAAAATCAAGATTACTGAGAATTAAAAGATTATCGGGGTATAAAAATATGAAATTTTGTATGAAAAATCATTAAATTATTTAATTATTAAAAAATGTTTTAGAGATCTGCTTTAAAGCTATCTTACCAAATAAAACTAATAAAATAATATAAGTATATATTATTTTATAAATTTATTTATATTTTTAAATATATTTTAAATAAAAAGTTTTATTATAAGAATATATATTAAAAATGAATATAGGGATATATGCTAATAATAAATCATTGATAGGATATTTTAATTATATAAAATGAGTTTAAAAAGCTAATTTATATTTAAAAGTTAATAATTATATGCTATATATTATTAAAAATTCTAAATTAAAACCTCAAAAATCAATATATTTAAAAAAGAATTCTTCAAATTTTATTTCTATAGAACTTTAAATTAAATATAATAATAAATTAATTGAATATAATTAATAGTATAAAAAAGTATTAGTAGCTATTAAATTAATAATAAATGTTAATTCAAATAAAAGATTTAAAAATATTGAATTTATTATAGAGTTATAGTATATAATTTATAATATATTCAGTGAGATTTCTTTAGGTTTAATAGGCCAATATTTTGATAAAATTATTGATTGAAATTATCATGATTTTAATAATATTAACGAATATATAAATTACATTGAATCTACTAATTACTATTTAAAATCAATTATTAATTTAAATTATATTTAAAGATTTAAATAATTATTTCAACTCTTTTAAATTAAGAAAACTTAAAGAATTATTAAAAGAATTATTAAAAGAAAGCTTTAAAATTGATTTAAATAAACTATATTTTGAATTAAATTTTGAAGAGGTTAGAATGAAAGATTCTTTCAAAATTAATAATATAATTAAAATAATAAAACCCTTCAATATTATTTCTAATTATACTTTTTATAATAAAAAAGATTATTTAAAAAGCAAATACTTTAAAAAGCACCCTGAATTATTTAATAAAAATTATTCTAATAATAATAAAAATAATAATAATCAATATAAAATTAATAAAACTATTAATAATAAAATTTATTAAAAAGAATAAAGTCAAAAAGCTATTTAATAAAAAGATTAAAAAAAATAATAAAAAGGATTATAATAATCAAAATCCTAAGGAATTTATTCTAAAATTTGATAGAATTAATGAAAATTATGAAATATATCATAATAATAATAATTCATTAAATTATAATATATTAGATATTATTAGTTCCCCTGAAAATGAATCAATTATTATGATGTTATTATTAAATAATAATAAAAAATAAAAACATAATATTATTAAAGTTAATAATAAAATTAATAATAAAAATATTAATAAAAATATTGATATTATTTTAGATTTAAAAGTAATAAAGTATTATAATCCTAATAAAAATTGATTTGTAAATTACAAAATATATAATTCACTTAAACTTGCTATTACAACTAATAATAAATCTATTTCAATTTTTAAATACAGTGATATTTCTTTAATTATTAATAATAAATTATTATTAATAAAAAATATTAAATTTATTTTTAGTTTGAAAACAATTTTTATTAATATTAAATTAGTCATAAAAAGAAACTGGATTAATTATATAATTAAGCCTTTTAGAAATAAATTTTATTTTAATAATAATATATCAAAAATTAAAGCTATAATAAAATGAATTAAAAAGATTTTTTATTTAAATTACAATATAAATCATTATTTATTAATAAAATATAATTCTAAAAAAATTATTAATATTATTAATGATAAAAACAAAAGTAATATTTATAAAATAAATCAAAAGGAAAATTCTAAAAAAGATTCTAATAAAAATTCGAATATAAATTCGAATAAAAATAAAGAATCTAATAAATTGAATAATAATAAAAATAATAATCTTAATATTTTAAATCTATAATATAAATATCTAGAATATATAAATAAAGAATATATTATTAAAATTATTAAATTTAATAAAAAAAAATTAAAATTAGATTTAAAATTATATAAAAACTATCTATTTGAGAAAATATATTAAAATATTAATAAAAACTTATTAAAAATAAAGCTAAATTCTTTTAATAAAAAAAATATTGATATTTTAGAATTTATAAAAAGTGATTTTAAAGAAAAAAAATATATAATTATTTTTATTAATTGAATTATTAGATTTATTTGAGTATATTTAATTAGAAATAAATTAGATATTTTTGAGATTTTAAAAGAATTTTATAATATAATATTAAATCAATTTAATATCAAAATAAAAATTTTAAGAATTGATAATACTTTTGAATTTATATCAAATAAATAGAAGCTTTTTATAAAATCAAAAGGAATTTTAATAAAATATATTAGCCTATATATTTATTCACAAAACGAAATAGCTGAAAGATTAAATTTATATTTAATAAAAAGATTAATAATAATGATAAAAGAATTATGAATACCTATTAAATGATAATTTTATTTAATTTAAAATATAATAAATACTAAAAATAAAATATATAATCGAATTATTAAAATTTCTCCTTATAAATTGCTATATAAAAAAGATTCTGAATTAAATTATATAAAAACCTTAGATTCTCTTACTTTTATATATAAATATAAAAATTAAAGAAATAATAAATTGAATTTTAAAGCCCAAAAAAGAATATTATTATTATATATCTCACTTTATAATTTAATATTCTGTATCCCTAATATAAATTGAATTATTAATTCAAAAGATTTTATTTTTTACAAAAATAATCAATATTATTAGAATAATAATAATAATAATAATAATGATAATAATAATATCAATAAAGATATTATTAATTTAAAATAAATAGAATTAAAAAATCTATTTAATAATAATTTTTTTCTTTTCGAAATAGAAATTTAAAAAGATGATATTTATTATAAAAATAACAATATAAATAATAAAAATAATAAAAGTAATAATATAAATTAAAAACCAAATATAAATAATAAATATTTTATAATTGGAATTTCTTATAATTTAAGTTTGCCTACTCTATTAAAACAATTAAAAAGAATAAGAGATATAGAATTTTAATTGATTTATTATAATCTAGCTTATTTAATATAAATTAAATATCTAAATAATAATATTAAATTAAAAATAAATAATATTAATAGAAATCAATTATTATTATTAGGATTTAATATGAAAACTAATAAAAATTATAAAATTATTATTAAAATTAATAATAAAATTAGTGTAAAAAGCCTTGAAATTCATATCGAAGTTATAAATTCAAATTAAAAAGAAAACTAAATAAAAGCTATCAATTATAAAATTAAAATCTTAGAAAATAATAATACATAGGATATTATCAATGTTAATAATGATAATAATAATATTATTATTAATAAAAATATTATTAAAAATAATATTATTAAATCTCTCAAAATTAAATAGATTTATAAAATTAAATATTCATCTAATAATTTTATTAAATTTAAAGTTAAATTTATCACTAAAGATTTTGAAGAGTTATATAGAATAAATTATTTAAATATATTTATTAATATAATAAAACAAATAACTTGGAAATCAATATTTATACTAATAATATCAAGATCCTGATTTATATATAAAATTAATATAATATTAGTTTTTATACAAAATGATATTAATGTAAATATATATATTAAACCACCTAAAATTCTTAATAATAATTATAATAAAGAAATATATCAAAATTAAATAAAGTATTATATAAATTAAAGTAATTTATTAGAATCTAATATAATATATTAAAAAATATATTATATAAATTAAATTTTAATTTATTAGTTTTAAATAAATATATTTTTATTAATAAAATTTTAGAATTAATATTGAATATATATGTAAATCATATTACAATTATAGAATCTAATAAAAATCTAATTAAAGAATTTATTTAAAATATTAAAAAAGATTTTGATTTAAAAGATTTAGATTTTATAAAAGATTATTTAAATATTTAAATTAAAATTAATAATAACTTTTTTAAATTAATTTAAGAAAGTTATATTAATAAATATCTAATAGATTTAAAAATGGAAAATTATAATATAATTTCTATTTTTATAAATTCTAAAAATAAATTTGAATTTTTTTTTAAAATAACTAATATTTTTGATATAAAATATACTCAAAAATTAATAGGAAAAGTTTTATATATAACCCTAACAATTAAATGAGATATATATTTTTTTATATTAAAATTGATTAGATTTATTTTAAATCCTAGCTTAAATTATATAGTAAAAGCTAAGTGAATTTTTAAATATTTAAAAGAATTCAAAAAATTAGGAATTCGATATATAAAGAATATAAATAATAATATTAATATTAAAGATTATAATATTAATAATTATATTAAAAGATATTCAAATATAAATTATATAAAGAATATCAGTTTAGTTAAATCAATTAATAATTATATATTTATATATGCTAATAGATTTATTAACTAAAGAATTAAATTTCAATTTATAGTAACTCAAAATATAACTAAAGCTAAATTAATAATTATTAATTTAATTACAAAAAAAGTAATTTATATTCAAAAAATATTAAAAGACTTAAATAAATATAAACAGAACAAATTTGCTTTATATATAGATAATAAGGTGGCAATATATATTTCAGAGAACCCTGTTTTTTATAAAAAAAGTAAATATATTACTATAAAGTTTTATTTAATAAAAAAATTAATAAATAAAGACCTAATTGACTTAATTTGAATCCCTATAAAAGAACAATTAGCCAATGGTTTAACTAAGCTATTAACAAAAATTAAATTATTAGAATAAATTAAATCAATTCAAAAATAATAAAATAAAAAATAATAATGAAATTATTATTATTATTATTATTAAAAAGATTTAACTACATATTTATTAAAGGGGAATATTGTTTTTAATAAATATTAATTAAATTACTTAATAATATTATTATTTTGAAAGAATTAATTATAATAATAAAATTATATTATTATAATAAAATAATAAAAATTCAATATTATAAGGAAAAATTCATATATTCTTTATATTCTTTATAAAAAAGAATACTATTATAATATTAAATAAAGAAATTCTTTATTAATTCTTTATTCAAAATAATAATTTATTATTTTGAAAAATTTGAAAAATTACATGAAAGCTAGTCCTAATGGGGAATGATAGTGTTGCTTCGAGAAGGATACGGAAGACGTAGCACCCATGTATTTGCAGGTCCTATATATCTAATTGTATTTTATCTAAAGAGCTAGTTATATAGAAAGATAGTAGGCCTTATATAAACACTACTAAAAGAGCTAGTCTCTTTCACATTCACTTAATCCCTTTGATATAGTAGCTATTATATTATATTGAAGTCATTCCTTTGAAGTGAATACCCTTGTTCACACAGATAGATGTAATAATAATTTTTCTTTATTATAATATTGATTTGAAATTAATAAAGAAAGTGATTTCAAATCAATATTTTCACGTACGCCACCTACGTATTATAGGCCGTACAGGGGGTTGGAAAAAGCATAAATAAGTGGCTTGGGTCCCTGTATTAAGATCTTATTCTAGTACCCACTTTTATATGTATACAATATTACATAATACAATATCAATTCAAAGTCTAATAATAGTGAATCTATAAATATATTCTACAAGCCTAAGCTTCTCCTATAGTACTATTATAGTACTACTCCCAATACAGCCTAGCCTTTCTTCTTACTAAGCGCTTAGCCTTGCAACAATTTCAATTAAATATTAATATTTATACATTAATTACTTTTTAATAAGTTTTATATTTATAGAATGAGAATTAATAAAATTTGATTATATTTGTGGTATGTAAGCCATAATAATAATAATAATAATATCTTTTAATATTCAAAGACTCGATATAAGATCAGCTTTGAGGAATTTTAAAAATATATAAAAATATATTAAGTAATAGATATATTTTAATATTCTGAAAAGACTTTATTTGAAAAAAGTCAAAATAAATTAATAATATTTGAAAACTGTAAGAATAAAAATATAAAACTGTTAAAATAAAAATCGATAAGAATATTTAAGAATGAATAAAAAAATATAAATAAAATTTATTAGATTTTTATTAGTATCAAATTAGATATAGGAGAATGAAATCAAAATAAACAAAAAAAAGAAAAAAGGAAAAGAGAAAAGAGAAAAGAGTTTGTCTATAATAAGAAAAAATGTTAACATAGAACTGAATAATTCTGAATAATTTGATGTATGGTGAAAACCATAATGATAATATAGTATATATGTATATATTCCTAATAGAAATAGAACTAAACGTTATTATATTAATTATTATTTGAATTAAATTAATAATTTAGAATATAATAATAAACTTTTCAGAATCTTTTAATAATTATCAAAATAGCTTGAAAAAATATTTAGATATTTTAATTCAATATAATATTACATTCAATATTTATATTCCAAATAAGATATAAGAATGTGATATAAGATTTTATAGTAATTTATCTCAACCTGAAGACTTATAATATAAGCCTAAATTTAAATGTTATGTATTTATAATAAAATGAATTATTGATATAATTTTTAAATCTATTTTGAATAAAAGAAAAACTTTTGAATGATAATATTTATTCATATTATAATTTAAATTTATTATTGTTATCTTTATTATAAAATTATATAAATTTGAAACTCAAAAAATTGATTTCTTTTTGATTTATGATACTTTGTTTCCAGATAAAGTAAGCAATTTTCCCCAAGAAAATTATAAATTTTTTTAAAAAATCTCAAAAGATTATAAATAAAATAATTGAAAATTAATACACAAATCTTTTTTTTTTTAGATAATTGATAATCATATTCTATTCTTTTTCTGGAAAGTTTTAAATAGTTTATAATATTTTGAAGAATTAAAGAATTGAGGGTTTCAACAGAAATATCAATTAAACAATTTGTATATATTAAGCAGAAACCAGAACTTTTGTCAAATTAAGCAAATCTTATAAATATTCTATAACTTATAAATTTAAAGTCTTTTTGAAAAAAAAGAATAAATCAAATTAATTGATTTGTTTCATTTGTTATTATAAAAAGTGTTATTTGAATTGAAACTTTAATATTATTAAAAATTAAAGATTTTATTTTAAATCAAACTTGAAATAAAATAAGTTTTTTATATAAACTTGATAGATAATATTATAAATATCGAGTTTAAGGAATATTAAATATAATCATAAAAAATATTAATAAACCCATGATTATTTTCGATTATTAAGAAAAAGCTTATAATATTAATTACAAATAATATTATTTATTAATTCAAAATTATTAAATATATATTGGTATTTGGAAATTTATTTAATAATCAAATATCATATTGATCAATTGAAAAGAAATTATTAATCTCTTGTTCTAATACGGATATTTGAAGAAAAAAAAATCCGAGATATTATCTGAATTCTAACAGTTGTAGACGATTATATGCATAATACAATACTCAGCTATTCTTTCGATAATATTATTACTAATACCAAGAGACTCCTCCTCCTTATTCTCCTTGTCCTCTTTCTCCTTTTACCTATATAAAACATTGGAACCTGTTAATATCGTGCACAAGCTCCTCAACAAGAATATAGTGTAGTAATTCGCAACGGAAACTCGATGTTGACGGAAAATGAGAATGTAAAAGGCTATATAGATACTATTTGCATGACTCTCAACTTTTCGTTTTATCATCCCAACCAGCTTTCAAGATTATTTCCTTTAATATTAAAAAAAATTAAAGTATAAAAAATGATTACCTTAACGGCACAAGCAGGGATATAAAACGGTGAAAATATAATGCTAGTATTAATAGAGTGATACTTCTACAGTATTAGTGGTACTAATACTAATGGAATAATACTTTTACAATTCCTGAACCCCTATATAATACCCCTATTATACCCAATCAGAGACTTAAAAAAAAGCTTTTAATAAAATAATATTGAAATTGATATTCAAATGATTATATAATATAATTATATTATTAAGATCATTATAAAATTATTTTATTATCAATTTTATAATATTAATATTAAAAGTTGAAAAACATATGATTTATTTAACAATAGTTTCAGATCTCTATAATTCAATATATAATATTATTTTAGGGATTGATATATATATTTTAAATTGTTCAAATATTACAAATTATCTATTGATAAGATCATATTTATATAATAATTTCAAATATATAAAATTTGTTATATTTTCAATAAAACTCTGATATAATACATAATAATATAAAATACAGATTAATCACTCATTAAATTTTATTATAAATTTTAAATATAATTTTCAATTTTGAATTATAATCAATTTTTTTTGTATAGATTTACTTTAAACTATTATTAATTATTTTATATTATTAACCTAAAAATGTTTTGTTTAGGTTTAGATTATAGGCTTTATAAGGGCTTGTTATAGAGCTTACAGGGACTTATTATAAAAAATTTAGGGGCTAATTATAAAAATCAATTATAAAGTTTATAAAGATTAACTATAAAGATTAATTAATGATATTTTAATGATATTTTAATGATATTTTAATGATATTTTAATGATATTTTAATGATATTTTTATTATATTAAAGGTGTATATATTATATTTAATCAGAAATATAATTCAAATATTATATTCCAATTGAATATTATACGATATAAGGTATCGTGGAGGTATCGTATAGAATTCCCACTTATGCTATTAAGGTATCATTTTAGGTGCTTTCTCAAACAATATCTCCTCAAAGATCAAGAGATTTCTAAAGAAATATTTTTAGTTTTTCAAAGTAGTATTTTTATATGATAATCATAAAGTAAATGTATTTTTTTTTATATATATTAAATTTTTACTAAATCAATTCGAAAACAAATAAGAGTTCACAAAACTGCTTTTGGATGATGGTGTATATAAGTTTGTAAAGGAGCAAAATGTAAGGCGTAAAGATATATCATTTATTCTGAACCATTTTATTTATTAACTAATTCAATTATGTGGCAATTATATCATTTCACAAAAAGCTTTTTACCAACGTTTTATATCATAAACATCCAATTATCAAAATCTTCACCTTCAAATTAGATAATATGAACCTTATATGTTATCGAATTATTGGATATAAATTATTTAGTGATATAATTAATATGTAAGAATAAATAGTATAATACAAAATAATAAATATTGAATTTGGTGATTTGAAATTCATATATATTCAAATTATAGTTATAAACATCTCAAATTGTTATGGCAATCTGCATATAAGCTGGAATCGATTGATGATTGATAGATTTTTATAGAACCCCACTCAAGATTTTTGAGACTTTTAGAAAGATATTAAGGAATCTAGAAGACCATAAGAATTGCTAGTTTATTAAAATCTATGTTCAAATAGAGAAAAAGGCTTTCATTATATAATCATTATCTTCACTGTCTTTTACTATATGAAAGAATAAAGGTTAAATCTGTGGATCTATTTATTTAATAAACCCTATGACGTTTATTTATCTCATTCTATTAATAAGTGAAAACCTTTTGGAAAACTCTTAATAATAGAATGAGTTGTTATAGCGAAAAAGGTAGATTAAGATTAAGCAAATAAACTCTCAAATGCTCTGGGGTTGATTTTTTTGGTTCTGTTTTCTTATTTCTTTTCAATATTGCTATTGTAATTACCAGTTAGATTCTTATATTTGAGAATATTTGAAATTTATGATAGAAATTAATGTATATTTTAATAGAACCTTTATCTCTTATAAGGAATTTTTTTTTTGTATTTATATATAAAATGAAAACAAAGTTATGAGTAAAATCTCTTTTAAATATCAAAGGTTATTGGAATTAATTAAAGTAATATTTATATTAAATTTTATTAAATTTTATTGTATGAAGATTTATCTCGAATGAGAGATATAGAAATTATTAATCATTTATAATTCCTTAAATTCTTATACTTTAAAAAAGAAATTTCAATTATAATTTTTATTTAAGTATGGTTTAAATAATCAATAAGAACAAGATAAATATTTTCGATAGTTTTAATTATTATAGAATCTAAATAATAAAGCAGTAAATCTAAATCAATTTTAGTTGTGTAAGAGTAAATAAATTCATTTTTAGTGATAACAAAATAATCTATGAAATGAATAATCTATTATTAGAATCAGGTTCAAGAAAAAAAAAAAAAATAGAAATTCCAGGAATTTGCAATTGAATGTATTATCATTATGAAACACAAAGTAATTTATGAATCTCCTATACAGATAATTTGGATTTTCTATTCCCTTAATTGCTGATTTCATTTATTTTAAAATTATAAGAATTAAAATATAATTTCGAATTGGTTTTGAGTGATTGATTTTTAATTAAAGTTTTCATCATAATATATTATATTAGCTATCAGAAAGAAAGAATTTTTCAATTTATGAATTTATAAAAGTTTTTTTTTCCTTTTTGATTATTATAATAATTTTGAAACTCTATAAATTCATAGATTTCAAATTCTTTTTCCACAACAACTACTAATATTATAATTTAAATTCTTTAATTATAATTCTAATATAATATAATATATATAAAGACTAGCCTCCAAGCTCCCAATCCTTGCTACACCTGAGTTTTGATTTAATAATAGAATAATTAAATATTAAAATAATAATTTCTTTCTTTGAATTATTATATAAACTCTATTACAAATTTTAATATTGGGAAATCTTTCAAATAATTGTATTTTAGATATAATATTCCTATATACAAATGTTATTTCTAATATATATCTTTAAATCTATCTTTTTTCCATTTATTTAATTCATATGATTATTTTTATAGAATTTATCTTGAAATAATAATAGTATCCATGACCTTTTGATGACTTTAATTTAATCGAACATTTTTTGATTGTTTTTCTAATTTATTCAAGGTTGTTTATTGAATTGAAATAATTCTTTAAGGATTTACCCCCCTGCTCAACCGGAACAACCCTGATCTAGCGTTGGTACATTACTTATGACCAATCAGAAAGAGCCTTACCTAATAATACTAATCAACAAATTTGACAAACCTATACAAATTTATAATTACATAATACAGGATTATCAAAAAACTTGGTTTACTTATACAAATTCATCGAGTTTTTCTGAAAACAGCTAATAATAAATACCTATAGATTAATATTTTCTGAAGAATATTATCAATACCGTTTATCCTTTTATTTCATATAAGTCGGGTGGCCTAATTTATGGCACCCCTGTTTTGGGCCGCTCTTCACCACCAAAAACCTCAAAAAATGGCATTTTAAACTTTCTTATTTGTTAAAAAAATTTATTGAAAATTTATATTTATATAATTCAAATCGTCTTATATTTATTTTGAAATTTCTAGATTTTTGAAGTTTTTCTTTTAGAAATTTGGAGTTTCAAAATATAGATTTTTAAATTTGTATAGAAATTATATATAAATTTGAAAGTTTCATAAAATTTTCAATAACCTTTGAAAAAAACCATTAAAAATAAATTATAAGATGTTATTTCATTTCTAAAATATACTTCTTTTTTGAATTCCAAAAAAAAAGAATCTTTATAATTGAATGTTTAAAGAATTACCTTTGAAATTATAAGTACTTTTTTTGCTTATCTAAATTATATCTCTATAACTATCAATTTTTTTTTACCTTTTTTTTAATTTTTTTATGATTACAAATTTGAAACTTTAAAAAAGATATACAAATTTCTTTTAATAATTATGATTAAAAAATTATTAAAGATTTTCTAAAGAATTCGAATTCATATATGATTCTTATGTAAATTCAAAAATTTATATTTCAAAGCTTTAGAAATCGATTTTCAAAATTCCTAAAAATTTGACATTTTTGTAACGAATTTGATAATGATCTGGATTATATATATGTAAATTTTCAATAAATTCTATTCATCAATAAGAAAATTAAAAATATTAATTTTGATATAAAAAGGTAGCTCAAAACAGGGGTGGCTAGAAAGTAGGGCACCCGTCTTTTGGCTTTTAATTAAAAAGAATGAATATGAAAGCTTTCCTCTTTTTATATCAAAACATATTAAATCAATCATTCAGCAAAATTACAGTTCTTAGAGCTCGTTTGATTGCAAAATCCACACTAAATCCACTGAAATAATCCGCTCTTTATATCACTATAAATTCTATAATAATAATAATCCGCTTTAAAAAGAGCGGATTATTAATCTATAGTTTTATAGTTTATATATTAAATTTATTAAATAATTTATTGAAATAAAAGAAAATAAAGTATATATATAATATATATACAAATTAAATAAAGTAATTCAAATTTTCAGTATATTACTATTATTTGAATAACTAAATAAGTAAATATAGAAATAGCTTCATTTAAATTTATATATAATTATAAACTTTAATTCAAAATAAACTTATAGCTTCAGATTTTATTCATTATAACTTTAGACTTTATATACTAAAACTTTAAACTTTAAAGCCTATAAAGACCTATAAAAAGAACGAATTATTTCAATGAATTCAATAAAACTAGCTTTTTCTAATTCTCATTTTCAATCTGTATTTTTATTTTCTTATATAAATTTATTAAAAAATATAGATTATTTAATATTATTTTAAAATAATCTATCTCTTCCTTATTTCAAAATATATTAAATTTATTGAAATACAAATTATTCAATAGAATCCATAATTTAACATTTAAATATAAATTCAAAATCCATTTTCAAAAAGTATAGAATATTCAATGGATTTAGTACGGATTTGTACATCCAAACTAGCCCTTATTCTCAAGTATAATTTTTCTTTTATTAAATTACTAATAATATTTGCTTATTCTCAAATCAATCCGAAATCCTTGATATTTGATAATAGAAACTGCTAATTCTAATAAACTGGATTTGATATTTCTAAAAGCTTATATATTTAATATTAAATATTGATTTGAGTTTTAAAAACTTTTCTAAAAGCATATTCTATGTTCAACTCTTATTCGAATGTAATTTTGATATTATAAAGATTCTGAATCATAATACTAATAATATTATAAATAGAATTAATGAAATTTTATTAGTTTAAGGCTAGTTTGGATATACAAATCCACACTAAATCCATTGAATATTCCACACTTTTTCAAAATAGATTTTGAATTTATATTTAAATATTAAATTGTAAATTCTATCAAATAATTTGTATTTCAATGAATTTAATATATTTAAAAGTAAAAAAAAAAAATTATTTTAAAATCATACTAAATAATTTATATTTTTTAATAAATTTATATAAAAAAATGAAAATACGGATTGAAAATAAGAATTAGAAAAAGCTAGTCTTAGGGCTAGTTTGAATGTACAAATTCACACTAAGGGCTAGTTTGAATGTATAAATCCGTATTGAATCCACTGAATATTCTATGCTTTTTGAAAACGGATTTTGAATTTATATTTAAATATAAAAATATAGATTTTACATAATTTTTTATAAATCAATAAATTATTTTATAAATTTTTGAAAACCTTAAATTTGATTTGTATTTTAATCTATATTTTTTATAAATTTGTATAGGAAAATAAAAAATATGGATTGAAAATAAGGATTAGAAAAAACTAGTTTTATTAAATCCACTGAAATAATCCGTTCTTTTTATAAATCTCTTTAGACTTTAAAGCCTAAAGCTTTAATATATAAAGTCTGAAGTTATAATAAATAAAACCTAAAACTATAATAAATAAAATCTGAAGCTATAAATTGATTTTGAATTAGAATTTATAATTATATATAAATTTAAATAAAGTTATCCCTATATTTGTTTATTTAATTATTCAAATAGTAATAATATATTGAAAATTCGAATTATTCTATTTAATTTGTATATATATTATATATATATTCTATTTTCTTTTATTTTAATAGATTTTATAACAAATTTGATATATAAATTATAAAACTATAAATTAATAATCTGTTTTTTTTGAAGTGAATTATTATTACTATAGAATTCGTAGTAATATAAAAAGCAGATTATTTTAGTGGATTTAGTACGGATTTTGCAATTAAACGAGCCCTAAATCCATTAGATATTCCATACTTTTTGAAAATGGATTTTGAATTTATATTTGAATATCAAATTATAGATTTTATTAAATAATCTATATTTTAATAAATTTAATATATTTTGAAATAGAAAAAAAATAAATCACTTTAAAATAATATTAAATAATCTATGTTTTTTAATGAATTTATATAGAAAAATAAAAATATAAATTAAAAATGAAAACTAAAAAAAACTAACCTTATTTTCAATTTAATAAATAATCCATATTTTTTATAGATTTTTATAGACTTTAAAACCTAAAGCTTTAATATAGTAGTAGTAGTAGTAAATTCATAATCAATTCGGTCTATCTAGTTATGCTAAGATCATGCGATACGCCTATATATGGTTTTAATTGAATAAAGTAGATGGGAAAAAAGAATTAAAAACCCATCTTTTTTCGAACTTTTTTATTAAACCTCTGAATAATATCTTAAGTGATTCTTTTCAAATTCTTTGAGTTGTTTATAATGTGTATTTGTTCTATTCAAAAAACCTTTTGTTTATAGCCTCCTTCGATATATTTATAAAAACTTTGTATTATTTACTTTATTGTAATAATCCCTTTCTTTTTATTCAATTTTTTTTGAAATATTATAAAAATTATAGTTAGTTATAATATTATATTCCTCCCAAAGATTTGTTTTCATTCTTTAGTTCTTTAAGTTCTTTTTGGAGAGTCACCATTTTATTATAGTTTCTTTAATTCATTATTTATAAGAATTATATTTATCTTCTCTCAATATATATTGATAATATATAATTTCCTTTTAAACTTAATATTTCCTATTTCTTCTCAATCTACTAGCAACTTTATATATAGGCAACTATTATATTAAAACTTGTTATATTACTTTATTAATATAGATCTTAAAGCTATATTATAAAGCTGGTTAAATGGGATTGAATAGTAGATGTAATAGTATTAAAATATTGATATTTTCAATAATATATACTCTACATTAAAGAGTTATTATCTCTTTAATTATAATTGGTGATATATCATTTACTATATGAGGTGATATCGAAATCGATATTTTCATAGTAATGTTATATATTAATACAAAGTGCCATACATTTGAACCAATATATTATTGTAAATGAAAAATCTAGCTTTTCTCTCCATTCGTATAGAATAGTTATAAATATATCAAATGGATATACTTTACTATATATATTGATATATTTCTTATAAGATATTTTCTAAAAAAAGCAAAGTCTTTTAAAGAGTTTTTATTTTTTATTTTCTTATATCTAAAAACCTTCTTTTTTGTAATTAAAGTCTTCTCAAAAAATCTCTAAGTATTAAAAAGCCTGGATTATTATAGGAATTTATAATTTAATCTTTTTTATTAATTATATTTGATATAATAAGTCTATTATCAATAATATTAATATAATTGGTTTCAATATAAATATATTAGACCCCCTTTCCCAATATCAATAATAATATCTCCCCAATTTGAGTAGATATTGATTTAGCAACTTCGAAAAAGGATAAAGATTGATATTCTGCTTTGAATATAATAGAGATTAATAGGTTTTTCTAAGAAAATCTTTCCTTGATTTTTTCGTGTTTTTCAAGCTTTAATATATAAAGTTTGAAATTATAATAAATAAAATTTAAAGTTATAATAAATAAAGCCTGAAATTATAATAAATAAAGTCTAAAGCTATAGATTTATTTTGAATTAAAGCTTATAATTATATGTAAATTTAAATAAAACTATTTCTATATTTATTCATTTAATTATTCAAATAATAATAATATATTAAAAATTTGAATTACTTTATTTAATTTATATATATACTATATATATACTTCATTTCCTTTTATTTTGATAAATTATTTAATAGATTTAATATATAAATTATAAAACTATAAATCAATAATCTATTCTTTTTAAAGCAAATTACTATTATTGCAAAATCTATAATAATATAAAAAACAAATTATTTCAATGGATTTAGTATGGATTTTGTAATCAAATAAGCCCTTAGAGCTAGTTTGGATATACAAATCCGTAATGAATCTGTTAAATATTCTATGCTTTTTGAAAATAGATTTTGAATTTATATTTAAATATTAAATTATAGATTTTATCAAATAATCTATATTTTAATAAATTTAATATATTTTGAAATAAAAAAAGAATAAATTATTTTAAAATAATATTAAATAATTTATATTTTTCAATAAATTTGTATAGGAAAATGAAAATGTAAATTGAAAACAAAAATTAGAAAAAATTAGTTTTATTAAATTTATTGAAATAATTTGTTTTTTTTTATAAATCTTTATAAACTTTAAAACTTAAAGTATTAATATATAAAGCCTAAAGTTATAATAAATAAAGTTTGAAGTTATAGATTTATTTTGAATTAAAGTTTATAATTATATATAAATTTAAATAAAGTTATTTTTATATTTATTTATTTAATTATTCAAATAATAATAATATATTGAAAATTTGAATTACTTTATTTAATTTATATATATATTATATATATATTCTATTTCCTTTTATTTTAATAAATTATTTAATAAATTTGATATATAAACTATAAAATTATAAATTAATAATTTATTCTTTTTGAAATAGATTATTATTATTATAAAATCTGTGGTAATATAAAAAGTGAATTATTTTAGTAAATTCAATATAGATTTTGCAGTGAAATAAATTCTTATTGAATTTATTAAAATAATTTTTTTTTTTATAAATCTTTATAAACTTTAAAGCCTAAAATTTTAATATATAAAATCTAAAGTTATAATAAATAAAGTTTAAAGTTATTGGTTTATTTTAAATTAGAGTTTATAATTATATATAAATTTAAATAAAGCTATTTTTATATTTATTTATTTAATTATTTAAATAATAGTAATATATTAAAAATTTGAATTATTTTATTTAATTTATATATATATTATATATATATTTTACTTTTTTTTATTTTGATAGATTATTTAATAAATTTGATATATAAACTATAAAATTATAAATTAATAATTTTTTTTTTTGAAGTGGAATATTATTATTATATAATTTATTATAATATAAAAAGCAGATTATTTCAGTGGATTCAGCGCGGATTTTGTAATTCAATGAACCCTTACTATTATTATTATAAATATAATAAAATCCTGAAACTTATTATTAGAAATAGTACCTTAACAGTAGAAGCAGGGATATGAAACGATAGAAATACCATGCTAATATTAATAAAATAGTATTTCTATAATACTAATAGTACTAATATTAATAAAGTAATATTTCTACCATACTCGAATTTCTAAACAATACTCGAATTCCTAAACGATATTAATACTAATAAAGTAATACTTCTATAATTCCCAAACCACTAAATAATATTAATATTAATAGAATAGTATTTTTACAATTTCTAAACCCCTATGTAATACCCCTATTATACCAAATCAAAGACTTAAAAAAAAGCTTTTAATAGATTTCTATTTAAATTGATATTTCATAAATTATATAATATAAAAAGTATTCATAGAAAAAGTAAAATAAATTTTATTTTCTTTAATAATAATTTCAGACCCCTATAATTCAATCTATAATATTATTTTAAATATTAATATATATATTTAAGAAAAACACAAAAAAAACAAGGAAGGATTTTCTTAGAAAAACCCATTAATCTTTACTATATTTAAAGCAGAATATCACTCTCTATTCCTTTTCAAAGTTGCTAAATTAATATCTACCCAGGTTAGAGAGATATTATTGTCAATATTCGAAAAAGGAATCTAATATATTTATATCGAAATTATTAATATTACATTATTAATCACAAATTTACTATATTAAATATAATTAATAAAAAAAATTAAATTATAGATTTTTATAATAATCGAAACTTTTCAATATTTAAAGATTTTATAAAGAGATTTTAATTATAAAGAAAAAGGTTTTTGGGTATAGAAAAATAAAAGATAAAAACTCTTTAAAAAACCTTGCTTTTTTCAAGAAATATTTTATAAAAGATATATTAATATATATAGTATTTAATATCCTATCAATATATCTATAATTACTTTATATAAACAAAAAGAAAAACCAGATCTTCTAGTTCACAATAATATATTAGTTTAGATATATAGCATTTTATACCAGTATATAATATTACTATAAAAATACTGATTTTGATATTATTTTATATAATAAATAATATACCACTAATTATAATTAAAAAAATAATAATTCTTTAAATAAAAAATATATATTATTAAAAACAATAATATCTTAATATTATTATATCTATTATTCAATTCTATTTAATTATTTAATTTTATAATATAGTTTTATTCCTTATATTAATAGGGTAATATGATAAATCCTAATATAATTGTATTCTTTATATCAATAGAATAACCAATAGATTAAAAAAAAATAGGAAATAATAGATTTAAAAGGAAATTATATATTATTAATATATATTAAAAAAAAGTGAATATAAGACTTTTAAATAATAAATTAAAAGATGATGATAAAATAGTAATTTTTTAAAAAGAATTCAAAAAACTAGAAAATGAAAATAACCCTTTAAAAAGGATATAATATTATAACTAATCATAGCTTTTATAATATTTTGAAAAAAGTTGAATAGAAAAAAAAGGACTATTATATCAAATAAAGAACACAGAGTTTTCATAAATATATTAAAAGGAATTTATAAATAAAAGATTATTGAATAAAATAAATCTATAATATAAATAATTGAAAGAACTTAAAAAGGATTGTTTAAGAAATTATCTAAAAATTTAATAAGGAAATTCAAAAGGAAATAAGTTTTTCTTCTTTTTTCTATCTACTTTATTTAATTAAAACCATATACAGACATATTATATAGTCTTAGTATAGCTAAATAGACTGAATCGATTATGACTTTACTACTATTACTATATATATTTTAAATTCCTTAATTACTACAAATTATTTATTTATAAGATTATATTGATATAATAATTTTAAATTTATAAAATTTATTATATTTCGAATAAGAGCTTGTTTAATTGCAAAATCCGCACTGAATTCACTAAAATAATTTGTTCTTTATATTACTATGAATTCTATAATGATAGTAATTTATTTTAAAAAGAGTGGATTATTGATTTATAGTTTTATAATTTATATATCAAATTTATTAAATAATTTATCAAAATAAAAGGAAATAAAATATATATATAATATATATATAAATTAAATAAAATAATTCGAATTTTCAATATATTATTATTATTTGAATAATTAAATAAAGAAATATGAAAATAGTTTTATTTAAATTTGAATATAATTATAAACTTTAATTTAAAATAAACCAATAACTTTAGATTTTATTCATTATAACTTTAGGTTTTATATACTAAAACTTTAGATTTTAAAATCTATAAAGATTTATAAAAAAAATAGATTATTTCAATAAATTTAATAAAGCCAATTTTTTCTAATTTTTGTTTTTAATTCGTATTTTTATTTTTCTATATAAATTTATTGAAAAATATAGATTATTTAATATTATTTTAAAATAATCTATTCTTTTTTTATTTCAAAATATATTAAATTTATTAAAATATAAATTATTTAATAAAATCCGTGATTTAATATTTAAATATAAATTCAAAATCCACTTTCAAAAACCATGGAATATTCAATGGATTCAACGCGGATTTGTATATTTAAACTAGCCCTTAGTATATATGTGTGAACAAAGGGTATTCACTTCAAAGGAATGACTTCAATACAATATAATAACTACTGTATCAAAGGGATTAAGCAAATGCAAAAGAGATTAGCTCTTTTAATAATGCTTATATAAAGCCTATTATCTTTCTATTTAACTAGCTTTTTAGATAGAATATAATTAGATATATAGAATCTACAAATATATGAGTATTACATTTTTCATATCCTTTTCAAATCAATATTAATTAATAATATTATAAATTACTTAATTAATTATTCGAAATATCTTTTTATTTTTATTTCTATTCTTTTATTTCTATTGATAATATTATATTATTCTGGGCAATTATATATAATATTAATTCTAAGTAAACTGGTAAGCAATTTAATCAATCTATTTCTAATATTATAGAAGTTTATAATAAAATTATTAATATTAATTAATTAAATAATATTAAATACAACTTGAATAATATAACTAATATCCTTTTTTTTATATCTTTTATTAAAAATATAGCTTAAAAGAAAGAAAACTTAAAAAATATGAAATTTAAGGAAGAATTTCAAAATTATTTCTTTTTAAAGGATTTTTTTATAATTAAATAGTTTTTTAAAGAATTTATATTTAAAATTACAATAAAATATTATATAAATAATTATTTTCAATTTAGAGGAATTATATATTTGAATATAAATGTTATTAATATATCCTTTTAGAAAATATTAATTTTTGACTTTGAATTTATTTGATAGTTTTCTTTTAGAAATATTAATATATTAATATTATAAGGCTTTTATAAGGTTTTGTAATATTATAAAGTATATATTAATCTTAATATAAATATTAAGAATATTTTTATAAAAATGTTTTTATATAAAAAATACTATAATTAGATTATAGAATAACTCATAGAATATCAAATTAATAAAATAAAATTATTTATATTTATTAAATAGATTAATTTTTCTATTAAATTTAATATAAAACCTTAAATTAATTCTTTTATTAATTCTTTTAATAAACTTTTAAATAATAATCCAAAAAATTATTTAACTTTATTAAAATCTAATAAAATTATAAATAATTTAACTATTTCTTTTAATATATATAGAAAACTATTTTTATTTTATAATTCTAAATATATACAAATCTTATACAACCCTATAGGATTATTTAATAATAATAATAATTCAAATGATTTTAATAATAAAAATAGTTAGAATAACAATAAAAATAGAAATAATAATAATAATAATAAAAGTAATAAAAATAATAATAATTTTGATTATTCTAATTATATAAATAATTAAGGTATTGATTAATATAATTAAAGCTATTGTTTTATTGACTTTTCGAAAATCTATAAGAATAATAATAAATATAAAAACATTAATAATTCTTTCGATTTGAAAATCTCTATATTCAAGGAATATTATTATAGAGTATTTATATTAATTGAAATAATTATAATAGCTTTTTCAATTATACTTTTGAAAGTAATTAAAAAATACTATTAGATATTTCTGAATAATCTCCCTAATTTATATCAAAATTTATACTAAATAATAATCAAGAATTTCAAAAGATTTGAATATTAACAAAATATACTTTTTAAATAAAATAATATTATATTTAAAATTTATATCAAAAAGAACTTTAATATAAATCTTTAGAAAGTATTTAATATAATAATTATAAATTTATACTTTTTTCAATATACTATTCCTATAACTATATATAACCCTCAATTATATTATATTAAGATTTTATTTATATATAATAATATTTCAAAATGCTATTTTACAATATACAATCTTTATTCAAATATTTTAAATCTAATTAATTAGATTAAATAAACTATTGACTTTTATTAAAAAGTATTCCTAAAATAAAATATATCAATTAAAATGTTTTTTATGAATTAATATTTCTATAACAATAAATCTTCAAAATCTTTAAATATCTTCTTTTGAAAATTCTATAATAAATATATTGATAAATAATTCTTCTTTATATTATTTAATAAAAATAAGAATAACTATTATTTTCCTAATTATAAAAAGAAGAGCTATAAATCTTATAAATATATATAAAAGAAAAAAAACTATTTAAAAACGAATTATTATAACAAATATAACAATTTTAATAATAAAAGTTTTATAAAACAATATAATCAGTTTCTCATTAATATTAAATAAGAAAACAATTAAAATAATAATAATAATAATAATAATAATTATTTCATTAATCAATATTTTATTAATATAAATAATTCTAAAAAGGTTTTCAGAATATTCTTTATATTAATAAATACTTATAATAAATCTTTAATAATAATTAATCTCAATAATACTATAAATACTTATATATTAATAATTGAAATATTCATTATAAATAACAAAAGATACTATAAAAATAAATTCTTTAGAATTATAATTAATATAAATATAACTTAGAGATTTATTGTTAAATATAATCGATATTTGATATAAAAAAAGATTAAAAATATTAAATATAATTATATTATTACTAGCTAAATAACAATTCAATATAAAATCAAAGCAATTATTTCCATTAGTTTTTTCTAAATAAAACTTCTATTTAATATTATAAAATAAAATATAATAAAAGTCAATATTCTATTTCTACTCTACCTAATAAATATGAATAGATTTAAATTTAAATATAATAATTTTAATAATATCGCTATTATATTTAAAAGTATTTATTCTATTTATCAATAATTCAATTATATATTTCTATTTTGGAATATTAATTTTCAAAAGTTGATCAATCACTTTATAAATAATAATAAATACTATTTTACAAAAATTGAATTATAATATATATATTAATAATTTAGTTATTTATTTGTTTATAAATTCCATAAAATATTCAAATATTTAAAATATAATAAAGATTTTGAAATAATCAAGTAATTTATAAAGTTTGGTTATTACTATCAAATTCATAATAAATTATCTAATAAATTCAAATTCTTTTTATTTAATAAGAATTTCGAATTTAATTATATAATATTTATTAATATATTTTATATTAATAATACTTTTATTCTATATATTATTAATAAAATTATATACTTTTAAATTGTTGAATAGTTAAATAATATATTTGCAAAGTATATATGGGATAAATTCTATAAATATTAAATTGATATATATATTGGTTTATTGAAGTATATTACTTATAATATTAATATTAATTTTATTAAAAAAGAATTTTAATAATATACTATATTAATAACTATTCAAATAAAAATAGTTTTAATAAAAGTATATTATTTGATTAATATTATTGAGAGATTTTATGCATTATTATATAAATCTTATAAGATTATTTATAATAAAGTTTATAAATTAAATGTAAATAAAGCAATTATATTTTAGATAATTATAAAAGCTATTAATAATATAATCAAACCTAATGGATTAATACCTATTTTACTTATTTTTGATGCGTTTCCTTGTATAGTTGATATTAGCCTTTTAATACCTATTATTCAGTAATAAGCTACTATAATCTTTAAAACTATAATAGAGGTATATAAGTTATACAATTCAATATAAATATAAAAAGCTCTGAATATATGTAATGGTTTTTTTATAACTACATTCTATAAATTATTATTAAATAATACTATTTTGATATAAAAAAAGAGTAATAGAATAGCTATTAAAAAATAAAAAGAATTGTTTTTACTTTTTAGTATGAATGGAAAGATATATATATTTAATTTACCCTATAAATGTACGAAATTTCATTTTGTATTAATAGAATTATATTATATATATAACAAAATCAATTATGTTGATATTGATTTTCTTAATTCAAATAATCAAAACAATTATATTTCAAAACAAATTAATAGTAACAAAGTAATTTTATCAAAATTTGGCAAAGTTATATTATCCATTTTTAATGTATTTATTATATATATTACAAATATTAAGAAATCTCTTTTAAATTTATTTAAAAACAATTAAATATCTATATTACTATTTTTCTTACAAATAATTATATCTTAAATTCAAGCTTATATATAAAATAAATATTTTGATTACTTTATTATTAATTTTCTGAATTTAATTTTATATAAGGAATCTAGAAAAAAGGAGATTAATAATTTAATAGCTAAGGGTATATTTAAAGTTGTATTATTGTTAAATATTCCTTTTGGTATACAAATTTTCAAGTTATGTTTTATCAATGAAATTAAAAATGAAAGAATGGATATTGAATTCTATAAATTATGATTAATTATTTAAATATATAATAATATTAATAAAACTTCTATTTTGATATAATTATTAATAATTTAATAATTTTATTAATATATTCTAATTTTATTAATTGTAAATATTCGAAAAAAAAGCAAAATAAATATATATATTTAAAATATTATTTAAATATATATTTAATCAATTTCAAATCTATATTGCATTTTCTATACACATATTTTAAAAGAAATAAATCTATTAATTGGTATAATTCTACTTATTATTAAACTATTATATAATATTCCAAAGAAAGGAAATTATTAATTTCAAATATACTATATTTATTATTATAAAAAGCTTAAAATATAATAAGCTATATATAATCCTTATCTTTTATATATTAATAATAAAAGAATTGAATTTAGTATTATAGAATTCCAAATAAATAATATATTTATTATTGGAGATAATATATTTATATAAATTGAGAATAAATAATTTAAGCAGATTAGCTTTATAATTAAAGATCATAAAGAATTAACTCACAATTATCCACTAAAGTTTAATAATATTACTTTTATATTTAAAAATAATAATATTTATTTTAATTAATAAAAATAATATAATAATTTATAATCTATTTTTATAAAATCAATAGATATTTATAGAATATATAATAAAGTCCAAAAGTATACTTCTACATATAATTAATATATTATATAACAAGTTTATAATATATATATTATAATTATATCTTAATTTGAAGTATCTTTTGATTTATCAATAGTTATATAAATAATATAATCCAATAAGGATGATATTACAATAAGAAGAAAATTTTGTTAAAGGATTTAATTATATACCATTTGATTTGAATTTACTCAAGATTATTGTTTTCACTAATACCTCTTTTGTGAACAATAAAGACTACTTGTTTCAAATAGGTTATATAATTATTATAATGGATAAATACAATAATATTAATATTATTCATTAATTATTTATTAAATATAAAAGAATTATATGTAGCATTTTAGTATCCAAATTGTACGGATTAATTCAGAAATTCGACATTAATATAATAATAATTTTTATAGTTAGTGCTATTCTCGGCAAAAAGATTTTATTAGTCTTATATACTAATTCTAAATTGCTATATAATTTATTCACAAAGCTAGGAATGATTAGTAAAAAGAAATTAATAATTAATATTATAATATTATATTAATTCTACAAATGAAAAGAGATTATTAAAGTAATCTGAATTGATAACCCAATTAATTCGGCTAATATAATAATAAAAAGAAAGCTATATCAAGCTTTTATTAATCTAATTAATATAAATAAGATTAATATTAAAACAATGAAATAGATTAAAAGAGATTGAAAAAAAGGATTAATTCTATTAGCAAAAGATTAGAAACTTTAATTAATAAATAAAGAATTTTATAATTTCATAAATTTCTTTTTTAATTATTATAATTGAAGTTATAAAAGAAAGTTCTAAGTATATAAACAAAGGGTATTCATTTTAAAAAAATGATTTTAATGTAATATAATAGTTATTATATCAAAGGGATTAAGTGAATATAAAAAAGATTAGTTTTTTTAATAATATCTATATAAAGCCTATTATCTTTTCATTTAGCTAGCTTTTTAGATAGAATATAATTAGATATACAGGACCTGCAAATACATGGGTGCTACGTCTTTCGTATCCTTCTCGAATTAATAATATACTATTTCAGATTGTTTTAATTTTCAAAATATTGCTATTCTAATTTTAGTTTGAAAAATATTAATTTGATTCAAATTGATAAAAATATTAATATTCTGATTATAATTAAAAATATTAGTATAATCCAAATTTATAGGGATATCGATATTTTGATTTCAATTTGAAAAGTATTAGTTTGATCTAAATTTATAAAGATATTAATATTCTAATCTCAATTTAAAAAGTATTAATTGAATCTAAATTCACAAAGATATTAATATTCTAATCTTAGATTCAAAAATAATATTCATCTAAATACAATAAGAAAAAGAAGAAGAAAAAAAATAAAAAAAATACAAAGAAAAATAAAAAAAAGATAAGAAAGAAAAATATAAAGAGAAAAAAGAAAAGAAAGATATTAATAAATCTCAAAAATAAAAAGAGAGATTTTAAATCTATAGATTTATAATTTATAATTATTTAATATATTTTATATCATATTATAATTAAAATATAACTTTTGAAATTAGAATAATATATAGTTTTTGAGATTAGAATAATATATAATTTTTAAAACCAAAATATCAAATCAATTTGAAATTAGAATATTAAATCAATTTGAAACCAAAATATTATATATTTTTGAAATTAGAATATCAACTTTTTATTTAAATCAAATCGAAACTAGAATAATAATATTACTAAAAAAAATTAAGATTGAAATATCAAAAATACTAATTAAGGTTATTTTAATTATATTCCTGATATTCGAGATATTAATACATGGAATAATGCTATATAGGGTTATTACTGTAGATTCTAATATTGAAAATCTATATAATATTTTAATAAAGATAAAAAAACTTATTTTAAAAAAATCCAACATATCATTATATAAATACCAAATTACCAATATATATTTATATGAAATTATAAATAATATTAATTAAATAAAAAAATTCAAAGAGTATGTTCAGAACCTATATATCCTTTAATTATTTTGTATCAAAATATAAAAATGAAATTAATTGTATTAAAATCTATAATTAATTATTTTCTATTCCAATATATTGAATTTTTATATCTAATAAATTTCCTTACAATTCTAATTTATTTAAAGCTATTTAAGAAAATTAAAACCTTATCAAAAAGAAATTAAAATTATTTATTTTTTAAAACTAATTATAATGGGTTTTTAATTCATATCATTTATTAAATTAATTCTTTATTTCGAAGAGAAATATGGAAATCTTAATAAAAATTATACAATATTAAAAAGAAAGGGTTTTAAACATTTAATTTTTATTTTAAAAATTTATCTAGAATTAATTCCTTTACCTCTAGTAATGAATAAAAATAATATTCAATATATTATAAAATATAAAAAATTAATTATTTAAATATATATAGCAAAATCAAACTTGGTATTATTTAGTATAATATTAATTAAAAAAATACCCAAATCTCAAAAAAAAAAATAATAAAAATGTTTTTATAAATAAAAAAAATATCTTTAACTACAAAACCAAATATCTCAATAAAATTGATATGCTATTTTATTCCAAAAAAAAATATAATTAATATATTAAATATCAAATAGTTTTGTTTTATTATTATATTATATTTCTATTTTATAAATGTAAAAGAGAATAATATAGATAATCATTACTTTGTATAATACTGAAACTAAAAAGCTAATAATTGTTTTTATGGAATTATAAATATAATATATAATTATTTTAACTTCAACAGCCTAGATTACTATATATCTCTTAAAAATAAGACTTTAATTTAATTCAATCTTTGATCATTTTAAAACCAATTATACTCCCTTCTCAACAATAATAATTAATATTGTAATGCAATCCTCATTAATAATATAACAAAAAATATAATCACCTTTCTTTCTAATCAAATATATTATTTCAAGTTTTTTTAAAGGCGAAAGCAATTTTCTTACTATGACTTTATTCCAAAATCTTTTCTATATTATTTATCAAAATAGGAATAATAAAATCTAAAGATTTAAAATCTAATAAAGATATAGCTTATTGATATATCTAAAACAAAATATAATATTCTATAAAATAAGCTTTATTAGATAGGTACCTATAATATTAAAAAAAGAAAGGAATCCTAAAGTATTTCATATTTCATATTATAATTAAAAAATAAATAAATTTTCTGATTTTATTTCAACAAATTGATTTATAAAAAAAGAGTTTATTAATTTCAAGAATATTAGAGATTAGTTTTATTTAATCTTTATTTGATAATTGTTTATTTAAAAGAGTATTAAAAGTATTTTGAATATTTATAATAATTATAGTAATCTTTAATCCTTGAAAAAAAAAGAGTCTTTATATTATAAATAAAATAAACAATTTAATTTATAATACCATTTTTAAATAAAGCTTTTTTATATTATAAATTAAAGATTTTGTTGATTAATATAATTTATATTGATTAGCAAACTATAATTTTCTTTAGATTTTTCGAAATATAAAATATAAATATAATTAATCTTAAATACTATAACAATTTTAATAAACTTTTCAATTTATAAAAAGAAATTCAATAATATGTAATAGTTATATAAGCTATAAATTAAATATTCAAATGTTAATTAATAAACTTAAAATATATATATTATAATATAATTTATTTTTGATAAAGTATTGAATATATCAATTGTATTGTATTTGATCTCTTTTATTGAAATAGATAATAATCATTTTCAAATGTTTGATTTATTTCAATTATTGAATAGATTTTATTTAAAATCATTTATAACAATAAAATAAATAAAAATCTTCTTATATCAAGTTTTAATCTTCTTTATAATATTTTTAAAAAACATATTATTTATATATAAAAATCATGATTTTACATTAATTTCCTAATTTATATCAATTAATAACTTTATAAAACTTTTTATCATTTTTATTATTCATAATATTTTTCTGATAGTTGTATTTCGCTTAATATATTATAATATAAAAGATTCAAATTGTTAATAGGATTTTTTTCTTAAAGGTATATTTATAGAGATAATTCCAATAAACCTCCTTACATTAAAAAGTTCACTATAATGTTACTTTTTTATTACCTCTATTAAACTTATTAATTATATATATATAATGAAATCTATTACTATTATAAAATTAATGATACATATCTTGAATACCTTTTTATTAATTAAAAAGAACGAATTGAAAAAATAAATAATATTAATTTATATTAAAACAAGAAGTTTATTTAATTTTAACTCTAGGATTTTATAATAATATTATTTTAACAAGATTTTATCTTATTTTAGAATAATAATACTTTAAATCTTATACTTGAATTTATTATATATACTCTTTTAATAATAATATGAATAAAAAAATACAAAAAAATATAAAATCAATAATATAATTTATTTTAAAATTTACATTATCATTATTAAACTAATATACAAATTCCGAACCTTAATATTTTGATTATATTCCTAATTTGAAAATATAATGTTAAATGTTAAAAGTACTTTTGATCCAATAATATATTAATAAAATAAAATGAAAAATATTTTTTATTATTTTATTAATATTTAATCAATATTTAATCAATATTATAAATTAAAAATAATATTGATTCAAAAAAGAGTTCTATTATAAATAAATTAATATTATTATATACATAAACCTATATTTTTGTATATATATATCATTATTTAATATTAATTGGATTTTTTAAGATTTGTAAGATTCCAAAAGTTAATCAAAATATAATAATTATAATTTAAATAATTTTATATTTATATGTTTGGAAATATTTAAAGTTTTTGGATATAAATAATATTCATTTATTAAAAAGTAGAGATTACAAGAATTATTATACGAGTATATATAAAAATATTTCTATTAATATTAATCTAATAAACTTCAAGGTTATATTAATAAATGAATCGAATATGAAATTTATTATCAAACTCAAAATATTATATCAATATCACTAAAAAATTTGTTTTATTGATATTAATATTTAGTTTGTTAAAACTAATTGGTAAAATGATTTTATTTTTCTTTCTATCAAAAGTTTTAATAAAATTTTAAATAGAAAATAAATATTCAAGTTATAATTATAAAAGTTTCAATTTATTCCTAAACTGAAATTTGATTAAATATAAAAAGAAATTTAGCCTATTCATATATAATAATAATCTCATTATATTTACCTTTATAAATAGATATTATAATCACAAAATATAGAGTATTCTTATTTTTGACAATTTAATAATTATATTAATTATTTCATATTAAATCTTCTTAATCTTTCAAATAGTTTTAAATTCATTTTTTAAATAAAAAAATTTGTTATTTTATTACTATAAGAAAGTAAAATATCTATCATAATTAATTTCAAATAAACTATAATAATTAATACACGAGAACAATATAATATAATTAATATTAATAAAACTTATATATTTCTTCATTTTATTATCATAATAAATATAAGAAGAAATTTATTTATATTACATTAAAGTATAATATCCTTAACGATTAAAATTATATTAGAAAATAATATACTTGTTCTTACTAAATCAGAAAAAACCATTAATATTAAAAAGTAACAAATAAAATTTTTTTTAATAAATAAATTTTTTTTTATAATCATATAATTATGTTAAATCTCAGAAATGATTGAAAACATAATACTCAATATTCACAGAAATTTTGATTGATTATATTTGTTAAAAAATAAATTATAAATATTATTATTCATTAAAATAAGAGCTTAATTATAGTTATAATTATTATATTGAAAATATCAATTAAAAAAAGATTCTTAATTACTTCCATAAATCTTTATTAGAATAAAAAAATAAAAAATCTTTTCAATAAAATGGGAAATTTATATTTTATAAATAATTTTGAATCCTAACGTTGAATATAAATCATGGTAATACTTCTTTTCAATATAAAGTTACAAAAAGTTTTTTCAAATAATATAATTTGAGATTTTTCAAACACTACATTATTTTTAGAATTTTTAATATTATTAAAGTTTACTACCTCTCAAAAAATCTTAAAATTAATAATAAATATAATATAAAGAAAAATTGAATAAAAATAAATAAAAATATAAAAATGAATAATAATGTTTATAAATATTACAATAATTATAAAATTGACTACAAATTCTGTAAATTCCTTCATAAATTTTATATCAAAAGCATTTGTAGAAAATATTATTAAAAAATCAAATAAAATTATAAAATCTATAACAATTCTATATTTCTTCTTAATATTATATTTGAAAACATCAAACTACTTTTTAATAATATTTAATACATTTGAAATAATATCGAGATTATTTTGATTATAATAATTGATATCAAAAAATAAAAATAAATAAATAAATATTTATCTTCATATTTCTTATTCATATATAAAATATTAATATTAATTAAAAATTACAAAAAAATTTAATATATAAATCTAGAACTTTATAATTAAAAAAATATTCTAAAATGTTCAACTTATTATTTTATAATATTACTATAACAATAATTATTGAGTTAAATAAAAGGTTTAAAGGAAAATAAAAAGTATTTCTATAGTTTTAAAAACCGAAATTCTAAAGATATCTTAATTTTCGATTGTTGTGTTGATTTGCCTTTTGTATAGACTTGATATAGAGTACTATATAGAATTTCTATTTTTTTTTTCTATTAGGTTCTTGTTAATCATAATTATTCACCAAGAAATTAGTGAATGAGTTTTGAATATTAATGTTATAATATCTAAGAAGCCTTTTACTTATTAAACATTTATATTATTTTTAATATCTTTATAATTCCTCTTTATCAGTTAAAGTTCATTAGAATGAAATCATTTATATATACATAATAAATAACCATGCCCAATGTTATATAAAGAGAATCCCCTTTATACTTGTATAGAACTTCAAATAATATAATCATTTTATCTCCTACTATACCTCTTAATAAAATTCATGCTATGTTAGTTTTATACATTTAATATTCTCACGCAAACCTTACAGACTTTCAAGATACATGTCAATTTCTAAATCAATTTTATAAGTCGATTTTCAGAAATAAAAAAATTGTCTACTTTAAACAAACATTTGTTTTCATGTTTCATTAATTATCATGACAAAACTTCAATATGACTCCAATTTCATTTGATTACTAGGTATTTAATTATTAATCAATTAGCTTAATATTGTATTTCTATTCTATTGATGAATACATAACGTTTTCAAACAACTAATTCAATATATCAAAGATATACTATTAATACTATAGAACGATATAAACAAATACCATTCCAAGGTTCAAGAATCATAAAAATACTCTTCTATTGATACTAAGGGCTAGTTTGGATGTACAAATCCGTACTAAATCCGCTGAATATTCCGCACTTTTTGAAAATGGATTTTGAATTTATATTTGAATATTAAATTACAAATTTTATTGAATAATTTGTATTTTAATAAATTTAATATATTTTGAAATAAAAAGAAAATAGATTATTTTAAAATAATATTAAATAATCTATATTTTTTAATAAATTTATATAGAAAAATAAAAATACAAATTGAAAATAAGAATTAGAAAAAACTAGTTTTATTAAATTTATTAAAATAATCTATTTTTTTTATAGATTTTTATAGATTTTAAAATCTAAAGTTTTAGTATATAAAATCTAAAGTTATAATAAATAAAATCTAAAGTTATAAATTTATTTTAAATTAAAATTTATAATTATATATAAATTGAAATAAAACTATTCCTATATTTATTTATTTAATTATTTAAATAACAATAATATATTGAAAATTCAAATTACTTTATTTAATTTATATATATATTATATATATATTTTATTTCCTTTTATTTTAATAAATTATTTAATAAATTTGATATACAAATTATAAAACTATAGATTAATAATTTATTCTTTTTGAAGTGAATTATTATTATTATAGAATTTGTGATAGTACAAAAAGCGGATTATTTCAGTAGATTCAGTGCGGATTTTGCAATCAAACGAGCCCTTATGCTAGAATACCTCTCCAATTATCTCATTAAAAATATACCCTTTGATTATTTTGATACAGAAATAAATTAAAGTAAGATTAATACATTGAGTCAACTCAAAACGCAATTATTATATACTCCTCTTATATAGACAAACATTATATATACAAATTAAATCGTTTGATTATAGACTCGAATAACAATTCTATAATGTTATTGAACACTGAATATTTGATATGAACATCATACTTTAAATAAATCGAAAGGATTTATTATAAACTATATATTACATCAAGACTTTTATATAAAGCAAAAATCTCAATTTTAATAAATTATATAATTTATAATATCAAAGTATTTTCTTTTACCTTCGAAACAACTAAAATTATTTCAATAAATCAATCCAACAACCAAAATTGAAATCTCCTCAGAATTTCAATCTTTAAATTTATAAAAATATTTCCTATATTTTTTTAAACTTTTTGATTTGATTTGATAATTACCTTTACAATAATACTGTGAAATAATAACTTTCAAATTTTCAAATGTCTTTTTTAATTGTAAAATTTTTAATTAATACTAATGTTTTATATGTGAATGAAAAATATAAAATAAAATAAATATTTACTTATGTTTATCTTTTAATATTAATTATTATAATTCAAATGATATTAATATTATTTTAAATATTTTAAATATTATTAAAAAGTAATTCAATATTTTTCAATAATAATATTAATAATAATAATAGTGAATTCATGATCAATTCAAATTTGTATAATTAAGCTAAAAGAAAATATAAAAAATATTTCTATTTCAAATATAATAAAGATCAATGAGTTTTTCCAAGAATATTTTTCTTAGGTTTTTCGTGTTTTTTATTTTTCAATATAATATTAAAAATAAATGTATAATTATTATGAATCTTACAATCTTAATTAATGTTTTCATAATCTTTAATATAAGTATCTTTAATATAGGATTTATAAACATACTTATAAATTTTATAATTAATTTTATAATTAATTTTATACTTATTACAGTTTTATAAATATTTCTTATTATTTTATATTTAATATTAAGATTGAAGATTATTCATGAAATATAAATTATCTTATTCAATAGCTTCTTCATCTTTTTTTTATAATAATGATTTATAAAAGTCATTAAGATTTTTTTTTAATTAATATCTTAAATATAATATTTATAGTTATAAATTAAATTTTTATTTTAATAAATATCTCAACGGCATAAGTCGGAATTCTGTACGGTACCCCCACGGTACCCCACGCTGTACGGTACCCAATCGGGATACGGTGTCTGAGCTGTACTCCTGATTGGGTACGATACGCACACCCCTGGTACGGTGGAAGCACCGTCAAAGCACCGTCAAAGTACGACTAATCAACCCCTGTAGCTAGCCCCTGTAAGCCCTATAACTAATCCCTATAAGGCCTATATTATAAGCCTAAAAAAATAAAAAAATAAAAGTTAAAGAATTAAAATCTAAAGTGATTAGTCATCTTTTGAAGTGTGTCCTATAAAAAAAAAGAGTTATAATAAAAAAATAAAAAAATTATATTTAAAAATTAAAATAAAGCTTGATCAAGCTTTATATTGTATTATTATTTATTATATTAGGGCTTTATTCGAAATATAATAAATTTTATAAATTTGAGATTGTTATATAAATACAATCTTATAAACGAATAATTCAAAACATATATATTAATCCCTGAGATAATAGTATATATCGAATTACAGGGATCTGAAACTACTATTAAATAAAATTTAATTTTTTTAATTTTTTATATCAATATTATAAAACTTATAATTTAATAATTATATTATAGTTTCAATGATATTATTATATTATATAATGATTTAAATATCAATTTTAGTATTGTTTTATTAAAAGCTTTTTTATTCTAAGTTCCTGATTGAGTACAGTAGGGGTACTGTACAGGGGTTCGGGAACCGTAGAAGTACCACTCCATTAGTCCTAGCACCGTTCAGAAATTCAAGTATCATTCAGAAATTCGAGTACCGTTTAGGAATTCGAGTACAGTAGAAATACTACTCCATTAATACTAGCACCACTAGTACTGTAGAAAACACCACTCCATTAGTACTAGCACAGTACTTCCACCGTTTTATATCCCTGCTTATTCCGTTAAGATAACTATTTTTACTTTTATTGATATTAATAACAAAAAGCTTTGACTATTTTTTTATTTCTAATATTTTAACTATTAATTTTAGTTGAATTCTTTGGAATAACTTAATTCTATTTTAATATTTACTTTTATTAAAAGTAATTCTTTTCTTTTTGTTCTTTTTTTTGATTCCAAACTCTATTTTTTCTATATTTTATTTAAATAGTAAATAAAAAGATAATAATAAAAATTCTTTTTTTATATATATATATTAACTTCAATTATTTTTATAAATACTTGTTTTTATAATATATATTCATTTATTCTTCAAAATTATATTGAATTTTTCAAAATCTTTAGATATTATCAACTCTATTTCAATCAATAAAGAAAAAATTATATAAATAAACTTTTTAATTTTTGTATATATAATTTACCCTTTATAGTATTATCTTAAATCTATAGTTTAATATATCCCTATATTTCTTAAAAAATTCCCAGGGTTGATCTTATAACAGCTCGCTAGATTTTGATAAATACTATTACTACTACTACTATCTAATCGGGATATTACGTTTAAATTATATCTTTAATCAAATATAGTGAAGGTTGAGACCACAGCTTATCGCACACTAAGCGAAAACACACTCAAACACTTATTTCTTCAATTTTTAAATTATATATTATTTCAAACAATCTTACGATTAAATTTAATAAATTAATATACTTCATTAATAATAATCTAAGTTATATAAAAAAGTAAGTGATTCTCTTTTAGTATTTTTTTAAATGAAGTTATAGATTTTCTAAATCAGAATTTTTAACTGTTTTAAAGAAATCAATTTTTTAATAAAAAGAAATTATTGTTTATAATAGATTTGGAAAATCTTCGAATTTGGAAATCCAAAACTCTTTTAAAAACAATATTAAAAATAATCTTGTTTCTTAAAATTCAAAATATAAATATTTTTTATGTATCTAATTTTTCAATCAATCATTCAATAATTGAATAAATAATAGAAGAAATTAATTTATATAGAGAAACAGCTTTCTTGTAGGGAATTTGATATCAAATAAGATAATGATATGTAATAAGCCGGGGCCTCAACTCTTATATATATCTCTAATATAATAGGAATATCATTAAAATATCATTAAATGATTTTTGAAGTCAATCCTATAAGCTCTATAATTAGTCCTTATAAATTCTATAGCTGATTCTATAAATTCTATAATTAATTCCTATTGTCACGGTGCCAACTACATGTTCTGTAGTTGCCTTCGTGCCTCAGACACAGACCACTAGCGTGCCCTACTTCCTATAAGTAGGGCCTCACCCTTCCATAGCTCTTCTACCCTTATGGTACAATATAAGTCTTTACCCGTACCATGACACCTATGAATGTTATAATTGGTTCATATAAGCCCTATAAGTAATCTTTTTGAAATTAATAATTTTAGAATTTTTTTTAAAAAAAGCCGCTTATAATATAGAATATTTAGTAATCTGTCAAGCTAGATTCTATTCAAAAAAATCGAAAAATTCATTTCGAAAATCTAATAAAATTAATCAAAATTGATTACTAATCGATTCTTATATAACATCGATATATATTATCTTAGGGCTTTTATAGACATATAATATATTTTATAAATTCGAAATCATTATATGAGCATAGGTTTATAATAGTAGTAGTAGTAGTAGTAAATTCTTAATCGATTCGATCTATATAGCTATGCTAAGACCATGCGATGCGCCTGAGGTTTATAATATATAATACATAAAATGTTGATAATTCAATTTATACATATTAATTCCTAAAATAATATTATAAATCGAATTATAGGGGTATGAAACTACTACCTAGTAATATACGATTCTTTTGACTTTTTTTATTATTAGTATTATATCAATTTTAATATAGTTTTATAAAAGGCTTATTTTTGTAAATCCTTGATTTGGTATTATATCAGTATTTTATAGGTGCTTAATTGTATAAGCATTACTTTCTTTATATTAGTATTATAGAAGTATTACTCTATTAGTATTAGCATTACTAGTATTACACTTCCACCGTTTTATAACCCTGGTTGTCCCATTAAGGTTTTGATTTATTAAAACAAATACTATTCGATGTGTTAAAATCAATATAAGGTGAAGACTAGTATACAACATAGATATAGACTTATTATAAAACTTTTTATTAATTCTTTACAAAAAAGATTTTAAAGTTATATATATATAAAAACTCTTTAATATTGAAATGATAATTGGCTTAATGCTAATTCTATATTAATATTTGCAATAGAATCTTTTTCTTCAAACTTTTTTTGTTGAAAATTATTTAATAATTAATTATTATTATATTAATATATTTTTAAAACTTTATTAAATTCTATAGCAAAAGTTAGTTATATGATACTTATATTCTTATTTTATAAAATTCAATTTCTTTGTAATTTTCAAAAATGGTTATATTGTAGTAGAAGAGTATTAAGAATTAGGGCTCATTTGATTACAAAATCCGCGCTGAATCTATTGAAATAATTCGCTTTTTGTATTACCACAGATTCTATAGTAGTAATAATTCGCTTTGAAAAAAATAAATTATTAATTTATAGTTTTATAATTTGTATATCAAATTTATTAAATAATTTATTAAAATAAAAGGAAATAAAATATATATATAATATATATACAAATTAAATAAGATAATTTGAATTTTTAATATATTATTATTATTTGAATAATTAAATAAATAAATATGGGAATAGTTTTATTTAAATTTATATATGATTACAAACTTTAATTCAAAATAAATCTATAATTTCAAACTTTGTTCATTATAACTTTAGACTTTAAAGTTTATAAAAACTTATAAGAAGAATGAATTATTTCAATGAATTTAATAAAGCTAGCTTTTTTTAATCCTCATTTTCAATTTGTATTTTCATTTTTCTATATAAATTTATCAAAAAATACAAATTATTTAATATTATTTTAAAATAATTGATTCTCTTTTTATTTCAAAATATATTAAATTTATTGAAATATAAATTATTCAATAGAATTTACAATTTAATATTTAAATATAAATTCAAAATCCGTTTTCAAAAAGTGTGGAATATTGAGTGGATTTAGTGCGGATTTGTATATTCAAACTAGCCCTTAATCTAATTTATAATTTAAAGCTTAGAATCTTTAAAAAATTTAAAACCCTTAAAAATTCAATGAATTCAAAAAAGAAATCAATTTGCTTTTAATAAGATAATAATTTATATTTGATAAAATTTCATTTCTCTCTTTTTCAAGTTTTGCATCTAAAAATATAAAAAATTTGAAAAATTTAAAAATGTAATATTTTATTAATTTTTTTTAGAATTTTAAAAATTTGAAAGGAGATTTAAAAATAATTTGAAAATAATTTGAAATATAGGATTTATTAACTTTTTATAATATCTCTAAAACTTAAAAGAAAATTTAAAAATAATTTGAGAATAATTTAAAATATAAAGCTCTATCAACTTTTTATAAAATTTATAAAATTGAAAACAAAAATTTAAAAATTTTAAAAGATTTTGAAATTGAAAATATCGAAAATATCCAAAAGATATTAAATTCTAAGAAGAAATTGAAAAATATATAATTTTATTAGCTTTTCATTGAATTCTTAAGATTCCAAAAACATCTAAAAATCTAGAAAATATATAAAGTATTAAAAAAAATTTAAATTCTAAAAATTTTAAAAATCCAAAAAATAAATTTTCCTTTTTTTTACATTTCATTAATATTCATTGATAATAATTTTTTTTTAAGTTTTCATTTTCAAAAATATATAAAATCTATAAAATTAAATTCAATAATATTTTGTTAATATATAATATTTGAAATTCTAAAGATTCTAAAAATTCAAAAGATTCTAAATTTTTTGAAGAAGACTGAAAATTCTGAAAATTCTAAAATTTGGGATATTCAAAAAAATCTGAAAATAATTTGGAAATACAAAACTCTATTAATTTCCTATAAGATTTTGAAAATTTCAATTTTTTTAAGAAATTATAAAGACAATTTATTTATATTTATTAGCAAAATAATATAGTTTTAGTAAAGTATTGTTTATTTTTGATTAAATATAAACTATTTAATATAATATCAATTGTTTGTAATTAATTTTAATTTACAAAATAAATAATTAAACTTTTTTATATATAAAAAGTTTAAGACATTATATGAAGGTTTGACTTTTTTACTAAAATCTATAAAATAAGAAATACTATTAATATTTTATAAATACTGTTTAAAATAAAATTTATTTTCTAAAAAAGAATTTTTTTTAATATTCTTTTGAATCTTTTTTGAATCTTTTATTTAATTTTCAAACGAATATCAAAAAATTATTATAATAATATCTTATAAATATGCTAAGAGATTTATATTAATAATATTTTATAAGTATTCTAAAAAATTTATATTATGAAAGATATTTTCTTTTTTTAGTTTTTTTTCAGTTCAATTTTAATAAAAATAGAAAGTATTTTAATAATTTAAATAATATTGATTATATGTCAATAATATATTATAAATATATTATAAATATATTATAATCTAATTGGAATAAAATCTTTAAAATAATTATTTTCAAAGATTTTAAAGTTATTGAAATTGTTTTTGAAAACTAATTGATAATTTATCTTAAAAAGATTGAATAAAAAAAATTATTAGAATTAATATAAAATAAAATTTAATGTATAATATAAATATAAATTCATTATAAAACTTTGTATTAATTCTTTTTAAAAAAGGTTTCGAAGTTATATATATATGAAAACCTTTCAATATTGGAATAATAATTGGCCTGATGTCGATTTCATATCAATGCCTGTAACATGATGATTTGTTAAGTGTTATTATTATTTATTCTTAAAAGTAGAAAATTGAATTGTCAATAAATGCATGGAACAAAAATTCAATACCTAAGAGTTTTTTTTGAAAATATTTTTTAATCAATATTATAACTTCTATCTGTCTTTCTAAATGAGTTAACAGAAAATATTAATAAAAAGTCTATAATCATTAATTTTGAGAAAAAGAAATCTCAAATCTCTTTCAATAAAATTTAAATTCTCTCTAAATAGGGAACTTTCAATAAATCAAGAATTAAACAAAATCTATCGAATATAAATATATAACTTAATAAAATAGCAAGTGACTATTTATAAACCTTCATTTAATTATTCATAATTTCTATATCTTTAATATAAAGATAATTACAATTAATATAAGTTCTAGATATACTTTTCAATTTCTTTTGTTCACCTTAATAAGGGCTAGTTTGAATGTACAAATCCGCACTAAATCCATTAAATATTCTACACTTTTTAAAAACAGATTTTGAATTTATATTTAAATATTAAATTACAAATTCTATTAAATAATTTATATTTCAATGAATTTAATATATTTTGAAATAAGGAAGGAATAAATTATTTTAAAATAATATTAAATAATCTATATTTTTTAATAAATTTATATAGAAAAATGAAAATATGAATTGAAAATAAAAATTAAAAAAAACTGATTTTATTAAATTTATTGAAATAATTCATTTTTTTTATAGATTTTTATAAACTTTAAAATCTAAAATTTTAATATATAAAATCTAAAGTTATAATAAATAAAATCTGAAGCTATAAATTTATTTTGAATTAAAATTTATAATTATATATAAATTTAAATAAAACTATTTTTATATTTATTTATTTAATTATTCAAATAGCAATAATATATTGAAAATTCAAATTATTTTATTTAATTTATATATATATTATATATATATTTTATTTTCTTTCATTTTGATAGATTATTTAATAGATTTGATATACAAACTATAAAACCATAGATTAATAATTCATTCTTTTTGAAATGGATTATTGTTATTATAAAATCCATAGTGATATAAAAAGTGGATTATTTCAGTGGATTTAGTGCGGATTTTGCAATTAAACGAGCCCTAATTCAAGTCGTAATTCTATATAGTATTCCTATTATATCCCTATAATATTTAATATTCAATGAGAATATAATATTTAAATTATATTTTTGATTAGACATAGTATAAGTATTTTCAATATAATAGAAATATTATTAAAATATTGATTACTAGTATTTAGAATTATATTTCATATATTTTAAATTAATTTTTCGAGATCTATATTAGGTATAAACCTAAAAATCTATAAATCTTTCAAAAAGGAAAAAAGAAAAAAGAAAAATATGAAATGATTAATTATTTTTCAAAACAAACTTTAATGAAAAAGAGAGTTATAAAGAAATTTATATTTAAAAATCATAATGAAGTTTGATTAGTAATCAAATCTTAGATTATATGATTATTTATCATATGAAAACTCCATTCGAAATTTTATAATTTCTTTAAATTCAAAATCATTATATGAATATAATTTTATATATCGAATTATGGAAATATAAATTATTATAAATTAAAATCTGATTTTTCAAGCTTTTTATGTAAGTATTATAAAATTAGTAATCTAATATTTATGTGAAAGTTTCAACAATGTTATTATATTAAATAATTATTGAAATATTCATTTTGATATCATTTTAATAATAAAAAAATTCAAAAAAAAAACTCTGATCGAATATTATAGAAATAATATAACAATATCATTTAGAAATTCCAAAATTCTAAAAACATCATTTTATGAATATTAATTTTATACTTTTCTAATTTTAAATCCTCATTTATGTTATTAAGGTAATTATTATAATTCACAATTTCATATAAATACTATATCAATAATTCACTATTTATATAATAATATATTAAACTGTTTTCAATAAGTTTTTATATTTCGTAGCCATGAAGCAAAAAGAATTTTCTGACTACGAACTCGCAGGATTTTTTTTCTTGTTAATTATAATAACAATTTTGAAGCTTTACGAATTCGTTAACTTCAATTTTTTTTCCCCCAATGGTTAATACGATTGTAACGATTCTGTTTCTAATTCTAATTCTGACTCTGATATATAGATGGGGGACAGCCCTCAATTTATCAGATTTATTGTATTTATTAGCGTAGAATAGCAATTTCTTACCATAAATCCTTATGCATAGATTCTAATTTAGGTTTTAATTGAGAACCTGATTCAGATTTCAATCCAGATTTTAATATTGAAAAATATTTAAGACGATTTTACTTTACATTCATTCATATATTCATATACAATTACCCTTTCCAACATATTTTCAAATTTAGCTTCTTTCAATTCAATTAATTAGTTTCTTTACTATTATATAGAGCTTATTCTAGAAATCATTTTATATTTGAAAAGCTTTCAATTACTTTAATTTGATTAGTTCTTTTTTGATTGTTTTATCAACCTAATTGAGATTGTGTATTAAATTGAAGCGATTTTATAAACTTTCTTTTAAGATTTCTTTTTTTCCCAACTGGAAAAACTAAACTTTAATCAATAGAAAGTTTGTTTATCGATTATAATCTATCAGAAAAGATCTTGAATATATCAATTAAGAGAAATGCCACGCTTATAATGATGTATGATTACAGAATACATAGAGTGCAAAAAAACTTGATTTGTTTTCAGAAATTCATTAAAACACTAAATAGATCTTTAACATTGGAATTCATAAAATTGATAGAAACAAGATAATCAATAGGTAAGTTTATTGGTCTTAGTTTTTATAAGTTTGTTTAAAATCTACGATTTGTTTTAAAATTCATTATCAATAAAATTAATACTATAATCAGCAAATCCAATTCTGATTCAAAACAATTCTAACAACAAAAATAAAAATTTATTTTTTGAAAATTATATAATGGATATAGTTTAATTTACATAATAAAGCTTTCTTTCGAATTGTATTTATTATAATAAATACTATATTATGTTTTTACTATATATTTGGAATACGAGGACTTTATATAGCATTGAAAATACTTTGAATATCGAAATATAAACTTGAATAACTTCTTTACTTATCAAAAGACCTCTACTCTAAGGGCTCGTTTGATTGCAAAATCCGTACTGAATCTACTAAAATAATCCGCTTTTTATACCACTATGAATTCCGTAATAGTAATAATCCATTTCAAAAAAAAACGGATTATTGATTTGTAATTTTATAGTTTATATATCAAATTCATTATAAAATCTATTAAAATAAAATAAAATAAAGTATATATATAATATATATATAAATTAAATAAGATAATCCGAATTTTCAGTATATTATTGCTATTTAAATAGCTAAATAAACGAATATGAGAATAATTTCATTTAAATTTACATACAATTATAAACTCTAATTCAAAATCAATCTATAGCTTCAAACTTTATTCATTATAATTTCAGGCTTTATCCATTATAACTTTAGGCTTTATATATTAAAGCTTTAAGCTTTAAAGTCTATAAAAACCTATAAAAAAAGCGAATTATTTCAATGGATTTAATAAGGCTAGCTTTTTCTAGTTCTTGTTTTTAATCCACATTTTCATTTTTCTATACAAATTTATTAAAAAACACGAATTATTTAATATTATTTTAAAATAATCTATTCTCTCTTTATTTCAAAATATATTAAATTTATTAAAATATAAATTATTCAATAAAATCTATAATTTGATATTCAAATATAAATTCAAAATCTGCTTTCAAAAAGTATAAAATATTCAGTGGATTCAGTGTGGATTTGTATATCCAAACTAGCCCTAAGCAATTAATGTTCTATTAGCTTAATTTGGGAAATAATTTAAATGATTATTTCAATTTCCATCTTTTTCGATATTAAGAGACTCCGATCAACTATTGTTTTTAATATTATGATGATTAATATTAGCTAAACTCCATAAAAATATTCAACTTTGTTCTAATATCTATTCGTATTAAGAATAAACCTTTCTTTCTTTTCTTTCTATTTTCTTTTTTCTTCATTAAAAGCTTCATTTTCTTTGATTTTGTTAAAATAATAGTTGGAAGTAAAATGGAAATCTTGTACTTTATATTTATATATACATATTTGGTTTTAATTATTTTTATAATGTATATTCATTTATTTACTAAAATCATATTTGACTTTTTAAGTTTCTTCAATATCATTAATTTAACTCTAATTAATAAAGAAAAATCATGCAAAGAGGCTTTTTGATTTTTATATATATAAATTACTTTTCGTGATATTAATTAAATCCATAATCTAGTAAATTCTTATATCATGTAAAAGGTTTCTAGGGTTAGTCTTATATTATTATCATTACTATCATTACTATCGATCATTTATAAAATCGATATAACAACAAAAAATTGAGATATCTTCGGAATTTTGGGTTTTAAGCTTATAGAAATACTCTTTATATTCCTTAAAAAAATTTAATTTAATTTAATAATTGCTTCTATAATAATATTATTAAATAATAGATTTAAAATCCTGGATTATCTTTTCTAATTACAAAATTTTAAATTTATATACTTGAAAGCTTTATAATTTCTAATTAATATTTATATTTTATATATAAATAAAAAATATAAAAACAAAATAAATATTTATTTATTTTCATTTTTTAATATTAATTACTATAATCAAAATAATTCCAATATTATTTCAAATATATTAAATTAAATATTATTAAAAAGTAATTCAATATCTTGAACTATAATATTAAGAATAAATGTATAATTATTATAAATCTAATAATATTACTCAACTTCTTTATAGTATTTTATATAAATATCTTTAATATAGAATTTACAAAGGAATTTATAGATTTTATAAATATTATTACTTTTTTTATATTTCTCAATATTTATACCTAATTCTTTATTTATATTATATTTACTATTAATCTTAAAATCTTTGTGGAAATACTAAAGTTTAATAGCATTAAAGATTCTAAAAATAATATAGTATTTAACAAATCTCAAATTAAAACTATTTGAGAAAATTTCTTATAATTCTATATCAAAAAGAAATATTATCTCAATTTATATTTAATATTAAAATTAAAGATTATTTATAAAATATAAGTTTTTTATTTTACCCAATGAATGCTCTATCTTTTTTTTATAATAAAAACTTATAGAAATTGTTAAAGGCCTTTTTTTTAACTAATATTTCAAATATAATGTCTATAATTATAAACTAAACTTTAATATTAATAAATAACAATATTTATAATTTACTTTTTAGTAAATATAACTAATAAATAGTTCTATAAATACTAAATATTATATTTCTAATTATCTTTAAGATTTGATACAATTATATTAATATAGAAATTCTTATTTTATTTATAAATTTAAATAATAAAATAATAATAATAATAGATAAAGCTTTTATTATTAATAAAATATATATACAAATTAAGAAATATTTGGCCTATATTGAATTCTTTAATTATAAAGTTAATAAATATATTAATAGAATCATTTAAATTATTTTATTTATTAAAATAATTTGTTTTTTTATACTTTTTAATATTAATAATTCTTTTTAATTTATTGAAAAAAAGTATACTATTTTCTAATATAATTCTAATTATTAAAAATACTATACTTTAGCATAATATAAATAAATTTTTTTTTATATTTATTATAATAATGAAATAGAAAAGTATATAAACTTTATTAATATTAATTATATTATATTACTTTAATATATTAATTACTATAAACTATTTGAAATTAGTTATAATAAATATTCTATTATTCTATAATAATAAAATAATAATTTTTTTTTTATCAAAAATAAACTCAAAGTTATCTGAACAATAAAAAAGATTTAATATAAAACAATTAATATAATTATTGAATTTTTAAAGACAGAGATATTTAATATTTTTATAATTATAATTTTTACTCTTAAATATAAATATAATAAGATTATTGTTATATATAAATAAGCTAAAGTTTTTTTGATATTTAATTAAATCCTAATTTAAAAATAAATCAAAGCTTTTATAATTATAATTCAGATATCCATTCTTCTATTTGAGATCCTATTAAAAATGTTTGATAAAAAAAGACAAATCTTTCCTAACAATTAATTTTAATAAATTAAATATTTTAAAAATTGTCACGTGAATGGTTGCACATAGAAGTTGTAAGCTTTACCACTACGCCACGCACGCAATCTGTCCCAAAAGGCACAGTATCAGGAATCAATTCCTGATAGCTTACTACTATATATATACCTATAACAAAAATAAAATAAAAATTCTATTAATATCAATATAATATTTTAAGCTTTATAATAAAATCTATATTTAATCAATTTAATAATTTAAATTTTAAATTTATTAAACTAATATTAATAGAAATATTTCCATATATATAATAATTCTTATAATCTCTAATTTCTAATAAATCAATATTATATATATTTAGAAATTTTAAATATTTATAAATATATAAATACAAAATCATTTAGATTATAATTATTATATTCTAATTAACTTTTAGAATTTTAAAAATTCTAAAGAGTTTAATTAGTTTTAAATTATAATATATATATATATAAAAATATAAATCTATATATATAATAATATTAATCTATTTATAACAAAAATCTTGTTTAGATTAATCTAAATAATAATATTATTCTTAACTTATATTATTAATTAGATATTAATAAAATAATGAATTATATTTTCCATTTTATTTTATTATTATTATTTAATTAAAATAATTTCAATATTTAATATTGTATCTTTGAATTAGAAGTATAATTAAGATATAAAGATTCAAAATTTATATATTAATTTAATAATAGTAATATAAATGTTATAGATATTCCTAATAATTCTATTTATAGAGTAAATTATATTATTAATCTTATCTTTTTTGAAATTCTTTTTGTTAATATTATTATTAAAGAAAATATAAATAATAGCTTAAACTATAAGATTTAAATTATTATTATTCTAAAATAAAGTATAATTTTATTAAAACAATACTACTATAAAATCCTGGAATTAGAATTAAGCAAACTTTCTAATTTAATATAAATTAATATAATCTATTTTCTTAATTATCTTTCTTTAGTTAATAAAAAAAAATTAAAATATATATTATTAATTTTATAATAATAATAAACTTTGTGATATATATAATTAATAAGCTTAATAAAGATAATTGAAAAATAATATTATAATAAACTTTTGAATATAAAAAAATCTATTAAAACCATCTTTGTAAATATATTTCCAAGAACGAAATTCTATTAATAACTTAGGCCTTTTATATTATAATATACTAAATGTAATATAATTATTAAAAGAATATTATAAATAAAATTAAAAATAATTTTTTTTAAAAAGTTATTAATTAATATGAATTGGAAATTAATCTGAAATTGTTATTTTTATATATAAATAATATTCTTATTAAGGATATTATAAAGAAAGCTAAAATTCTATATAAAAAGATCTTTATCCATTTTATTATCATAAATAACTTTAATAAAAATCTATTTGGAAATTAAAATAAACTAAATATTTTAGAGTAGTTTTTAGTTATTTCAATAAAAAAAGTAGAATATAAAATAATTAGAATTTCTAGCATTTTATTAGAAATAGATTATATTATAGTATATATATTTGAGACCTATTAGTTAGTAATAAATTATTTTATTTATAGTTTATATAAATATTATATAGCTTTTAGCTTTTTTCAATATATTTAAAAACTTATCAAAATTATTATATTATTTAAAATTAATAAAAGAAACAGATTTTTTATTTACTTTTGAAGATTAATCATATTTATTTTTTATATTTCAAAAAAATCTAAAGAAAATTATTATTTATTAAATAATATGAATTATCTTGATTAATAGAATTCTTAATTTATAATGTAAAAAAGCCTTTTTTAAAAGAATTATTATAAATCTAATTATTCATTTTATTTTTAATATAAAAACTACTTTTTTCTAAAAATTAAAAATTATTATAATCACTATGAATATTCAAAAAACTTTTTTTTTTTTTGGAAATAATAATTAATAATAAAAAAATTAAATAAAACTAATTTTTAATTCTTTTAAAATTAATAAATTCTTTTCTTATTAATTGATTCATTTAAATAAAATTAGAGAATTCAATTATATTTAATTATAATATAAAATATAAAATATTCTAAAACTTTTTTTTCTTTAATATTATATATTATATATCTAATAAAATTTATTCATAAGATATTAAAATTTATTTTAAATATATTAATAATCTTTGCTTTTATTGAATCTTTAAATTCTTGAATTTGAATATTTTTATTTTAATAAATAATATAAGGAAAATTCTAAAATAAAATAATAGTAATAAAATTGCTTTTGTTTTTAAGAAATTTGAAATAATATATTTTAAAAAAAAGATTACATTTTTTATTATATTATTAATAAGGATTTTATTATAATATTGATTATTATTATTAAAAAAGGAGTATAATCAATTTTGAGATAATTAAGGATTTAATTTAATTATAGTATCATTTTCAAAAGATGTATAGCAATTCAAACTATTAAAATTAAAGTAATTATATATTATATTTATAATTTTATAAAAACTATTAATAACTCTTCAATTTTAATATTATATAAAATAATAATTATTAATATTAGTTTCTTTTTTATTTATAAAATAAAAATATAATGTAATAATAAAATAAAATAATTTTATATTTAATATATTAATTATAATCTTATTATCTTTTTTTGAATAGAATAATATATTAATTTTATTAAAAAATATTTATTCTCATGATTAGAAATATCCTTTTTATTTAGAACATTACTTTTATTTAGAAAATCACTTTTATTATTATTTTTTTTCGAAACTCAAATATTCCTTTAATTAATATTATACTAAGGGCTTGTTTGATTGCAAAATCCGCATTGAATCCACTGAAATAATTCGCTCTTTGTATCATTATGAATTCTGTAGTAGTAATAATTTATTTTAAAAAAAATAGATTATTAATTTATAGTTTTATAATTTATATATTAAATCTATTAAATAATTTATTAAAATAAAAAGAAATAAAATATATATATAATATATATATAAATTAGATAAAGTAATTCGAATTTTCAATATATTATTATTATTTAAATAATTAAATAAATAAATATAAAAATAGCTTTATTTAAATTTATATATAATTATAAACTCTAATTTAAAATAAACTTATAACTTTAGATTTTATTTATTATAACTTTAGACTTTATATATTAAAACTTTAGATTTCAAAGTTTATAAAGATTTATAAAAAAAACAAATTATTTTAATAAATTTAATAAAATTAGTTTTTTTTGATTTTTATTTTTAATTTATATTTTCATTTTTTTATATAAATTTATTGAAAAACATAGATTATTTAATATTATTTTAAAATAATTTATTTCTTTCTTATTTCAAAATATATTAAATTTATTGAAATACAAATGATTTGATAGAATTTGTAATTTAATATTCAAATATAAATTCAAAATCCGTTTTCAAAAAGTATGGAATATTCAGCGAATTCAGTGCGGATTTGTACATCCAAACTAGCTCTAAATAATACTAAGTTTTGCTTTATTATATATATTCAAATAATAGATATTTCATATTCTATAATTTATTAAATATTATCCTTATTTATTTTTAAAAATAAAAAAACTAATTATTGATAAATTTTTAAAACAAACATTCAATATTTAAAAACCCTTTTTTTTAATATTATATAATTTATATTAAAATCTCTATATTTCTTTTTAGAATATAAAATCGATTTAATAAATAATATTAATAAAAAGATTATTATAATTAATTTTAAAGAATAATAATTTCAATTTTTTTTAGATAACTTCAAATAAACCAAAAATAAAAAGAAACTTATTAAATATAAATATATAATATATTAGAATAAAAAACAATTAGTTATAGATTTTAATATAATCAATTCTATTTTTTATATTTTTGATATGAAGGTGATAAGGGTGTATATAGATTTCAGATATACTTTTTGAATTTTTTTATTTAATTAACATTATTTATAACTTTATATAAATAACATATTAATAATTTAATATTAATATAACGATATATTAAGCTTTTTGTAATAAACCTTTTATATTTATTAAGATATTATATAAATCTTTGATATTAAAATTTATTAATTCTCTAATAATATTGGAATTCAAGGAAATGAAGTAATTAATAAGCTTGTTAATCTTGATTTTTATAAATCTATTCAGGATTTAAATTTACTTTAAAACCTATTATTAATAAAACTAATGTTATAATTAAAGAATTTAATATCTATTTAAAATAATATTAATAACAGAAATAATAATCTATTCTATTAGAAATATATAATACATGGAATTTTGCTTATATAATAAAACTTTTTCTAAAATTAGATTTATTATAAAAAATATTATATTATATCTTCATTATATATATTTAGAATATAAAGACTTTATATAATATTATAAATAATTTAATTTTAAAATATTAATCTAAAATACTTTTATGATTATTAGAAAATCTTTGAATATCTGATATTTTATTGTAAATTGTTAGTTTAATTTGAGAAATGACTTGAATAATTATTTGTATTTCTATTAATCTCAATAATAGAAGATTTTAATTATTTTTTATTTCTAATATCCTAATTATTAGTTTTAATTGGATTTCTTGAAATAACTTAATTCTATTCTAATATTTATTTTTATTAAAAGTAACCTTTTTCTTTTTGTTATTTTTTTTATTTTTTTTTATTCAAAGCTTTTTTTTTCAAAATAGCGATTAGAAAAATGATAACAATCTTTTTCCTTTATATATATATATTGATTTTAGTTATTTAAATATTTACTTTTATAATATATATTCATTAATTTTTCAAAATTATATTTAACTTTTTAGAATTTTTGAATATTATTAGCTCTATTTTAATTAATGAAAAAAGAATTATTTAAATAGACTTTCTAAGTTTTATATATATAATCTACTTTTTATAATATTATTTTAAGTTTATAGTTTAATATATTTCTGGTTAGCTTTATACCAACTCGCTAGATATTAATAAATACTATTATTACTATTATTACTATTATTACTATTATTACTATTATTACTATTATTACTATTATTACTATTATCATTATTAAATACATTACACATATTGAGTATATTAGATGTATTCGAATCATCCGATTTATTAGATTTATCAGATTTGTTAGATTTGTTAGATTTTCTTAGATTTACTAGATTCAATAATCCCAATTATATCTATTTGGATAAGCATATAAGTAATCATTTCCAAAAAAAATTTAGAGTCTTCGAATAATCTAAAAAGTCATTTTCCTATGTAACCCAATTCTTTTTTTTCTTTTTCAAAATTCCAAAAGTTATATAATACGAGCTGTAATGTGAATCTCAATATACCTTGGAAAATAATAACAAAAGTGATAGCAATATAAAATTACCTTTTTAATATTGAAGGACTGAATATAAAGTTTATATTTTAATTAATATTGCTTCTTCTTATATGTCTACACAAATGATATATTATCAGATTTTCTTATTATTGATTTTCTCGTCAGTTCTTTGAGATAATATATCCAGAGGTATCGATATATATTTGTATGATGTTTTAATATTCCATTTTATATATAATTTGTAATTAAATCATCTATTTAGCAAGCATTTTTGAATTATATAATTATATCAACAAAATTAAACTAGTATCTTATTAATATATAATCAATTAATTTGTATAGTATATCTAATCGAACTTTAAAGATTAATTGAGAAATACAAAATTGAATCTATAAATGATTTTTTTAATGTATCCGAAAACAATAATGGAACTTTGTAGATTATTGAATTATGATGAAATACCTGTTAAATTATAGTATTTTAATATCCAAAAAAAAACTCAGTATTATTCATTATATTTTAGATCAATCAATATAAAGCATTATTCTATAATAAAAAAATATATTTAAAAATAGTTAAAATAGTAGTACTACTAGTAGTAGTAATAGTATTTATTAATATTTAATAAACTAATATAAAACTAATTCTAAGAATCTTTTAGGAAGTATAAGGATATATTGAATTATAGATTTAAAATAATATTGTAGAAAGTAGATTACCTTAACAGCACAAGCAGGAATATTAAACAATGGAAATACCGTACTAGTACTAATGAAGTGGTATTTCTACAGTACTAATGGTACTAGTACTAATAGAGTGATATTTCTACTATACTCGAATTCCTGAACGGTACTAATACTAATAGAGTAATACTTCTATGATTCCCGACTCCCTATACAGTAACCCTATTGTACCTAATTAGGTACTTAAAAAAAAAGCTTTTAATAAAATAATATTAAAATTAATGTTTAATTTATTATATAATATAATAATATAATTAAAATTATAATATAATTATTATATTATTAATTTTATAATATTAATATAAAAATATAAAAAATTAATATTTTATTTAATAATAGTTCCAGACCCTTACAATTCGATATATATTATTATTTCAAGAATTAAGATATATATTTTAAATTCTTTGAATACTATAAACTATATATTTATAAAACTAATTTATATAATAATTTCAAATTTATCAAATTTATTATATTTCGAAAAAAGCTTTGATATGATAAATAATAATATAATATAAAGCTTAATTAGTAATCAAGCTTTATTTTAATTTTTAAATATAATTTTTCTTTTTTTTATCATAACTTTATTTTTGTTAGAAATTACTTTAAAAGATAACTAATCACTTCAGATTTTAATTTCATAACTTTTAATTTTTTATTTTTTAGGTCTATAATATAGACCTTATAAAGGCTAGTGTTGATTCGAGAAGGATACGAAAGACGTAGCACTCATATATTTGCAGGTTCTATATATCTAATTGTATTTTATCTAAAAAGCTAGCTAAATAGAAAGATAATAGGTTTTATATAGATACTATTGAAAAAACTAATCTCTTTTGTATTTGCTTAATCCCTTTGATATAGTAGTTATTGTATTGTATTGAAGTCATTCCTTTGAAGTGAATACCTTTGTTTATACAGCTAGCTATAGAGCCTACAAAGCTAACTATAGGGGTTAGCTACAGGGGCTTGGGCCTATAGTTTCAGGGCCTACAGGGGCTAGCTACAGGGGTTAATTAGTCATACTTTGACAATACTTTGACAGTGCTTCCATTGTATCAGAGGTGCATGTATTGTACCCAATCAGAAATATAGCTTAAATACTGTATCCCGATTGGGCACTGTACAGCATGAGGGTACAGTTGGGGTACCGTACAGAATTCCCACTTATGCCGTTAAGGTATATATATAAGAATTAAAAAGTTTGTTTAAATAATTTCTTTTTTGTTAATTGAAAAAATTGAATAATATTTAAAGATTTTAAAAAGCTAAATATAGATTTAAAAAATGAATAAATATATATTATGAAAATAAGTATTTATATAAATAATAAAAGTTGATAGAAAAAAATTGTTTTATAATATTTTCAATTATTGTTTTAATAAAATAAAATAAAGTAGAGTTTGAAAAAAAAAAGGAAAAAAAAAAGAATTGTTTTTAATAAAAATAGATATCAAAATAAGATTAGATTATTTTAAAGAATTTGATTAAAATTAATAATTGAAATAATAAAAATAAAAAGTAATTAAAGCTTTTTATTATTAATATTAATAAAAACAAAAGTAATTACTGAGATTATTTTTCAAATTGAGTTCATAATTTATAATAAAATATTGAATCTTTAAAAATCTTTTAATAATTATAAAAGTATTTTGAATTGATATTTTAATAGTTAATTTACTCCTAATATTATATAAAGTTTTTTATGATAAATTCAATTCAAAAAAAAACTTTATGGATTTATAGATACAAACCAAGTGACTATATACCTACTCTATATATTATATAATTCATATATCTCTATAATAGACTATTTTCATATTTATAAATTATAAAACTCTTTTTGATTGGTTATAAGTGATATACAAAACTGTTAATGAATTAAATCCTAATTACTTTAATTGAACAAAGGGACAATCTAGTTTTTTTAATAAAGTAAAAAGGATAAGCTTTATAAAATTGTTTTAATTTAATATATAATTTAAAAAAAAGAGAAATTCGATTAGAAAAACAATAATTAAATTGAAATAATTGAAGGTTTTTTAGATATACAATAATCCTTAGGATAAGTTTTATAATAATAGTGGAATCAATTAATTGAATTAAAGAGGTATATTTAGAAGTGTATTTATAAGTAGAGGAATTGATATTTGAGGTATAATTATTTTAGATATTTTTCAATATTAGAATTAGTATTAGAAATAGTATTAGAATTAGTATTAAAATTAGAATTAGAATTTGAAATAAATAAAAGAAATAAAAGAAATAAAAGAAATAAAAGAAATAAAAGAAATAAAAGAAATAAAAGA